>JARHVA010001634.1:3070000-3247044 GCA_037957365.1 Torreya grandis | reverse complement strand
TGAAGGTATAACACTTTGATAGGTTGTATAGGGTTTGTGAAGAGATTTTAAAGGATAATAATAATTTTAAAAGGTTACCATAGTATTATAAATGTATAATTTATACTTTCATACCCAAACACAAGAATTAAAAAGGCAAACTCAATCACACACCTCATAAAGCAAGTATCACTACTTACAGGCAGACCCCATCCAACCATGAAGGAAAATGATGTTTTGAGGCCTCTATAGACATGATAAAGATTTTTAATTTGGTATATATGGTGGTAATTATATTATTTAAGTGTTACTAATATATTAAAGGTCATATCAGTAGTGGACATGTCCACTATTTTGTGTCAGACCTTGCCCACTTCATTGGTAAGAGGTAGTCATGAGACTAAGAGATCCATTTGGTCTCTAAGAGTAAAAAAAACATTAATAAAAATAATTAATTATCATATAAGTTTTAAAAATTAATATAATAGGTCTCCATAAAATTTAAGGAGGTAAAAAGCTCAAGTTTCCATCCAAACTCCCTTGAGGGGTAACAAAGAGGAGATAGGCTCTTAACCCCAAGTACCCTGATCAGTATACCAATTGCATAGAGAGGGGTATTGAAAAATTAAAATGAATTTATAATAATGTAAAGGTATATTTAATGGTTTTATTATCCTCTAAAAATAATATAATGTATATTTGAGACCCAAAACTCATGTTTTACCTCTCTTGAAGCTCAAAAATGTTAAGCAAGCCACCCAAAGAGAAACTTTAGATGCTCACACTTTGCATGGGAGTATGATTCTTTAATAATAATTTAAGGGGTTTATAAATAATGTTTTAAAAGTTTAAGGAGTTAATTTAATTATTTTTTCTTTCTAAACAATAGTTTAGACCCCAAACAGGTCTAAAACCTCTCTTAAACCCTGATAGTGACTAGTTAAGGAGAAAAGAGCTCAAATGCATATCTAATGACATATTTTTATCCTAAAACCTATTGCATATTGTTTAGGAATCAAAGGAGGTTATTAAAATTAAATTTTTTGATGATGTCACTTATATGGATTGGTAAAAATACCTTATTTTTGCATTTTTTTAGTTTTTACAAGTGTTCTGAGAAGGAGAGAGCTTCCAAATCATGGGATGATGTAATTTGGGACTTATCCTAACTATTAAAATACAAAAAAATTCATAGGATATTCAAGAAGAGACCAAAATAAGCCCATTTTACATGGTAGTCTGAAATAAACTCAAAATAAAACTAGGTGGTATGGCTTTTTCTTGGTTTGCATACTTCCATAGGGTCTTAGAACCCCAAATTTGACATGGAGATTGATGATGGCCTAATTCAAGAGAGAGAAAGGAAAAAAATGGTTTTACACTTATATTATAAATATTAAATTTTTCATGGAGATAAAAGGCCATAGAGAGTCCTATAATATTCCCTTATTTTGTCAATATCATCTGTACAAAACTTACACAAGGAAATTTACAAGAAAGAGGGTCTATAAGGAAACTAGGCCTAGTAAAGGCTTAAGGAGTAAAACGAGTTATTGGGAGTCTTTAAAAGAAATAAAATGGTGTTTTTTAGGCTTATAACATATTTAAAGACTATTCATTTATTTTGGATGAGTTGGAGAAGATGCACTTGATTTTTGAGCCACTTGGACCAATCTAGGCATGGGGAATGAAGAGTTTCAAAATACCTATGCACTTGAATGATGAAATGGTAGGTCAGAGGAGTTTATTAAGTAATTTAATATGTTTATCAAGTTTTTTAAAATCATTTCAAGGTTAATTCATGGTTGGAATGTCTATTTTTCACTCTTTTCATGCAAAGAAGGGCAATTTTCAAGGAGTTAGTCAAGGTGTCAAGCCAAGTTATAACTCTACACCACTTGAAAGGATGGATCATATTTAGGGTATCAACACATGGCATGAAATAATTGATATAATATTTCATAAATCTTTCTTTCATTATAACTATTTTTCTCATGTTTTACACTTGTCTCTCCTTCTCTACTATGTCCTACTCTCCCTCTCTACACATTGTTCTATTTAATCAACCATTTTTGGATTTGAAAAGGATCCTCCACTTGGGTATGGAAAATCCCTACCCATTGGTTATACCTTTTATAAATAAAAAAAATGATTTTTTTACCTCATTCTATGACTATATGCAGTGATAAATCTCTAAATGGTTGATCTCATCAAGTATAGATGTATGTCACCTTGTTTGTGTCCTATTTATCTTACCTCATGTGGTTATTTATCTATTTTCAAGTGGTATTTAGTGTCATCAATGGTATATTATGGGATTTTAAGTGGAATTAGTCTTCCCTCTTAGCCTTACAATCCCTTACCCTTATAAAAAATATTAATGCAATAAGTTCAGTCTAGGATGTGTATGTTCATGTTGTCTTATAGGTCTTAGTGCATTATGTAATGTGTGGTAGTGTTCAATTTTTTTTGGTGCATCACCACTTTAGTTAGGTTTATTTTATTTATTTATCCTCCTTTATAAATAAATCAAGTAGTGAAAGTGAGCTTAAGTTATTCATCAAATGGAACTAGCTAGTTTACCCCTGTTATAGACAACCCACAGGTCTAGGGGTAATCCCATGTTTCACCAAGTTGAAGAAGTCTTAACAAAATTATCCTAGGGAGAAAAATTTGGTGATAATAGGTAATTCTCTATTTTCTTATGATTTTAAGAAGTAGTAGGCTATTGTACTTTCATCTACAAAGGTAGAGTATAGGGCATCAGTCACAGCTAGTCAATAGGTTCTTTGGCTTCATCAGTTGTTGATAGAAGTTTAGCTTAATGCAAGATTCACCTATTGTAATTTGATGTTACAAATATAGTTCAATTCAGATTTATTTCAACCCTATTGATCACCAATAGACCAAGGATATTGAGATTCACATGCACTTCATTCATCAACACATTTAAGATGGATTTATTTGCTTTGAGTACATTTTGATTCAGCAATAAGTTGTCAATATATTCATTAAGCCTTTTGCATCACCTCATTACCTTTAGTTACATAGCATGCTTGGGGTTTTAGAATTTATCTTTGGGGGGTGTTTTCAAGGATATCTTATTTTTTAATTTCTTCATGGATATATTATACATGAGTACCTGACCAAGCCTTGTTTTTAAGACTCATACAATGGATATGCCACTTTATTTTTGACCCCTAACTTCATTTGAGGGCGGTGATTAGATTAGTTTATTTTCCTTATCTCATTTTCACCTATGTGCTTTATTATTTACTTTTATTTAGTTATTCCCACCCACTTGTGTATGTATATTTCATTTATCTTAATTTAGATATTATGAGATATTGCATATTTATCTCTTAGATATTATACAGATATTTTTTAGTTATTTATATCCTTTTAGGATAGCTATCTCTTAGTCCTAATTTTGATCACTTAGCTTTATCTCTTAGTTAAGATTTATTTTCCTTATAAATGCAAAGCATATTCATTGTATTGGATAAGCTTCATAGATATAATTTATGATTTTATTACTCTTTGTTTTGCATATGTATCTATAGTTTTATGTTTTCAAATTGATTTCTGATTATTTTTTTATGAATGTGATATTCTAATAAAACCATAGATATTTGAGGCTTAGAACAATTTGGTTTTCATTATTTACACCACATTTAGTCTTGGTCATTGTTTAAAATCAGCAATAGAGTATAAAAAATATGTATTAATGTAGGAATATTGAGTTGATTCAATATCTCTCAATTGTTCATAAATATTTTCACTGATGATTTCTCCCCAATTAATGAATTATTTTCCCTTGCAAATTTTTTTGATGTATAGACACATCCATTAAAAGAAAAATAAAATGTTGGAATTACCCATAAATTTATTCAATAGAGTTATGATGTTAGGAATTATTTTTTAAAGTATACCCTAATCAAGACTTTAGGGGGTTTTTAGGATCTTTTTCTCTTCTTATTGAGTCAAATTGGTTGATCATGTTTATGCATTTATCATTATTTTTATTCCATAGTTTAGTTAAATATCCTTGTTTATCTCTATTATTACATCATGATTTGGGATACAATTTTTTTCATTGATTAACTGACCATAAAACTTCAATATCAATACATCATTTTTAGATTTGATATCTCTCTTTTCGGGTTCATAGTGATTGGTACAATCCATGACTAGAGCTACACATTGAACAAAAGTGAGGAAACTAGTAACATATGTAATTCCATTGTCAAAAATGTGTTTTCCTAACATGGTTATTTTCCTTTGGCAAATAGTTTTTATAAATGAATCTAGTAATTTGACTCAAGAGAGGATGGTTAGTATGGTGTTAGTTTCAAAATGAAAACAAAATGAAAGAAACACACTAACTAGCATACCATCTCTAGGCCTCGATACTAGGGAGAGATTAGTTAATAAACATGAATAAAAAATACAACTAAAATGCAAAACAAACTTTTTTTTACCTTCCTTGGATGCTCCAAAATGCTTCTTGTAGTGGCTTGCTCAGTTTTTGCTCATGAAGTCCTTGGCAATGGAAGCTTGGCTACCTCCATCTCTCCTTGGCACCTTTGGATTATGTCTTGGCTTGGCTTGGAATTAATTTGGCATGGTAAAAATAAGTGCATGAAGATTTTTAATAAATTATTCATTATAACTTTGCATAATCATGTTTTAAAATTCATATGGTAAGGCCTCTTATTTATAGATTTTTGAGAATATCTAAAATCAACCTAAACCATCCATCTCAGGATTGAGATGTGTGGTTAAGGATTAATCCAATTTTAAAATTAAAATTGATAAATAGGTTCATCAATATTTGGGATAGAGGATAAATTAAGAGGCATGGAGGACTTTGATGAGCCATGGGAGGTATGAATCATGAATTTATGGCATTTATGGCCTAGGGATGTCTTCCTAAGAATTGAGGTCACCTGATGATGAAAATATTCAATATTCATTTACAAAACAAATTATTTAACAAGTTTTCATGGAATTATTAATTATGATCTAATTTGGTTTAATTATCTCTTAATCATGTTTAAGCACTTTGTGCACATATTACATAAATTGATTATAATATCTTGTTATTGGTCCAAAATTTGATTGGATTGGAATTGGAAGGTGGTGTCAGATGTGTTGGATCTATTATTACATTTAGGATGTTAATGACAAATAATAACAAAGTCATGCATCTTGTGCAAGATATTTGATATAAAAGAGCAATTCAGAGCACCTAGGTGTAAAATTGGCATTTTGACTCGAAATAATCTGATCAAAGTTAGTTGTCCCATAAATTAAATTTCCCCATTTAGGGATACCCTAGTCAAAAAGGCACTTGAATATATACATTTCAACTCATTTAATTCATTTTAGTGTTTTAGGTCAATTTGTGCATTTTGGGTGGAAATTAGTCAAAAGCCTGATTGGGGGTTATCGATGGCCAGATTTAGGTGTCTAGAGTTTGTCCCTATTTGGGAAGGCATTATAAGATATAAGCACAATAATGTCTTCTAAAATAATTAAAAGGGCATGTATGCCTACAACTACAATGATGATAAACTAACTGTATGATGCCCCCTCAAGGGAATGGTTGGCATAAGTAAGTCATCAAATGGTCCCTCAAAAAGAAAGAAACAAAATGAGGGGACCAAAGAAAGGAAAAATGATGGGGTGAAAACATAATGATACTAAAAAATTAGTCAAAGTCATTAAGAATGCAAGTGGGATAGTGTACAATGGTTTGTCCAAAGGTGGTTATAAGCATTATACCCTGATAGTGGCAACATGGTATGATAACACAATGATTTACCCAAAGGCAGTTATAGTCATGGAGAAGATGGAGCTACCCCAATTAGGATAAATAAACAAAATAATAACATGCCCCTTTATGGGTAGAAAAAGGGAAGTGGTGACAATACAATTATTTGCCCAAAGGTAGTTATAATCATTGAGAAATACAGGTGGGATGGTGTGTAATGATTTACCCATAGGCAGTTATAATCAATGGACCCCGATAATGGAAAAAATGATAAACTTAGCTAAGGATGATGATAACTTAACATAGAGGGTAATGATGAATTGGAACAACCTACTAGTAGGGAGATGCTTGTCTGAACTAATAAAGATTGAAATTCTTTCATGGTTAATTACTCTATTTGGGATATGATTGGGAGTGAATCAAGATGTCGGTGCTAAAGAGATGCCACCATTGTTGAATATAATTCTTAAATTTTAGGTTTGTTTTAGCACATGTTAGTAGGAATCATGGTATAACATCATGAGGACTTGGTAAAAATATGCATGAGGACTGACTCCTGTAATCCAATACTCAATAGAAAATAATGCACCAATGATAAAAACCATGATGACAATGGAAACATATGAATATGGATGGATTCAAGTATAAGTGTGGGTAAGGAATCACCTAATGAACACACATAAATTGAATTAATATAATAGTGTTGAAAGCAAACAAATAGACACACAAACAAAACAACAACGAAAAAAGCAAAGAAACACTCAAAAGAAACCATACCAATGGTGCCCTTAGAAAATACATGACAACTTTAACAAATGAAAAAAATAGGGGAAATAGAAAAAAATTAAGGTGGTGGCTAAGTTGTCTCCATATGCACTAGGCAAGTGGACGTCACCACATAGTTACATGGATGTAATATCTAATAAAAAACTTTAGGCCTAATGTAGTTTTCCTAGGGAATGGAAAGAATGTGATAAAAAGCAAACATAATGGATGTGATATAAGAAGAGGAATGGTCTTGTAAAATGGTAAGTGAATGAGATAAAATGACAAAAATGATGGGTAAACTAAGTGACAAGTGGTTTTCTTGCAACTTAGTAAGGGTTCCTATAATCCTTAAGGCAAAGAAGTGGTTAATGTTTTTGTTTTCTTCTAACAAATTTTCAAATGTTTTTGGAATTTTTTTGGAGTGTATCAACTCAATCAAGAATGATGAGACACTAAATGGTTCAAGCTCACAAAATATGGAAAGCATTCAAACTTAAGTTGCTCACAAAATAGTGAGAGTGTGGCTTAGGTTGCTCATAAAATGACAAGAGCGTGGCTTAGGTTACTTGCAAAATGATGAGAGCATGGCTTAGGTTGTTTTCAAAATGGTGAGAGAATTCAAACTTAGGTTTATTTAAAAATGGTGAGAGTGATCAAACTTAGGTTGCTAACAAAATGGTGAGAGCATTTAAATTTAAGTTTCTTGCAAAATAGTGAGAACGTTCAAACTTAGGTTTCTCATAAAATGGTGAGAGTGTGGCTTAGGTTGCTCACAAAATGATGAGGCATGATAGAAAGGGTAACTAAGCTGACCTTAATAAGTATTGATCACTTCCTACATATTCCTAGAGTAGGACCTTAAGTCACTATAGTTCTACCCTTATAATGGATGAATTCGACTAGTGTAGCAGTCAATTCAACAAAACAAGCATAGTTGGTAAAAAGGCATAGTACATCATAGGAAGTGCCAAGTTGGTATGTCAAGGCTTAATATTGCCCCTAGTTTTCCCATAGGTGGTTATAACTAGGGCACAATGGCATAGATCAATGGTACTAATTTTCCCAAAGGCAATTATAATTAGTAGTAAGATCAGTGGTAAGAAAGGAATAATAAATGAAGGATGCAACTATCGAAACTTCTACCATACTATTCGAAAATATGATCTCTATCTGAAGTAATTGAACCAACTGATGAAACTGATCAGATACCTTGATGCTAAAAATATGTAATGAATGGAAAAAATAAAGGTCAAACATGCTAGGCTTTAGAACACACTGGGCCCTTAGGTCAGAATCAAAAAGTGGATATGGTAAAGGGGATGGATAAGGATGATATTTGTATAAAGAAAAATAGTGATAAAATGTCATAACTAAAATAGTATTTATAGATAATAAACCTTAGAATTTAAGCATAGTACCACTTGAGATGAATAATATTCATCAGCTTAGGAATTTTATCTCCATCTAGTGTGGCAAGCCTGTATGCTCCTAATCTATAATCTATAGTAATGATGAAAGGTCCTACCTAGTTTGGTTTGAATTTTCCTTTATGCTTCTTCTTAGCCATGGTATTCTTTTGGTTTTCTTTAAGAAAAAGATCACCAAGTTTAAATGTTCTATACTTAACACACTAATTATAGTGGCCTTTGAGTCATTTCTAATATGTTTGAATATTTTTGAGCATGGTTGTACATGTCTCATCAAGTAGGTCTAGCTCTTACAGGTGAGCTACTCAATAGTCATGATCATCTAGGACATGTTTGAAAGAGATGCATAGTGAAGGAAATTCAACCTCAATGGGAAGGATGGATTTAGTACCATAAACAAGTGAGTATGGAGTGGCTCCTATGGGGGTACAATAATTGATATTGCATGCCCAAAGGGCAGGGAATATTTTTTAATTGCCAATCACGACTGACATCATTGATAATCTTTTGAAGAATATTGATAATGGTTTTCTTCAATGCTTTGGCTTGGCTATTACCTTGAGGGTAATATGATGTAGAAAAATGTTGTGTGATGTTATATTCAATACATAGCTGATCTACATCCTTGTTCTTGAATGATCTTACATTATCAGATATAATGTCTGAGGGGACACCGTAGTGGTAAATTAGATAGTTAAAGATGAATTTGGAAATTTTCTTTTTAGTAATGTAAGTGAGGGGTATAGCTTCAAATCACTTAGTGAAATATTTAGTGGCAATAAATATATCTTTATGGTTGTCAGATGAAGTGGGGTTGATCTTCCCAATAAGGTCAAGTCCCCATGAAGAAAATGGCCATGGTGTCAACATTAGTTTTAGAGTTTTGGCTGGGGCATGAATCATATTAGCATGTCATTAACATTTGTCACACTTTTTTACATATGCAATATCATCTACATCCATTTTAAGCCAATAATAACCACTATGCAAGAGATTTTTAGATAGGATTGCCCCACTAAAATGAGCTACACATACTCCTTCATGAACTTCTCTTAACGCTAGTGTAGACTCTATCAAAGTTAAACAATGAATTAGTTTTTCATAAAAACTATGACGGTATAAAGTGGATCCAAGTAGAGTATAACAAATAAAATGATGAATAAAGGATTTGATTGGTTTTTGAGATAGGTTAGGTGGTAAAACTTGGTCATAAAGGTAGTTGTAAAGGTCTGAGTACTAGATAGAATTAGGACCAATAATATCAAAAATCATTGCAATGGTTGAAGGTTCATGAGCTGGTGATAACAAATTCTTGATGAAGAATTGATACTCTTTAGATTTATCTATTTGTCAAATCAAAGAGCCAATAGTAGCCATGTCATCTGCAATTATGTTACTAGCCCTTGGTATGTGCTCAAATTGAATGTTGGCCATTTGTTGCGTAAGAGTGTTGACCATGGATTTATATGGAACCAATTTCTCATATTTGGTCGAAAAATGATATGTGACCTAATTGATTATTAGCTAAGAATGACCATAAACTTGAAGAATTGATATGTTCCAATGCACTGCCTGTCAAAGTCTTATAAAGTGCTTCATACATGGCCATGTTGTTTGTACAAAAAAATTTGTTTTTGAATGATTCAAGGATTAGATCCCCCTATGGGGTAATAAACAATAGGCCTACCCTCGATCCATGTGTAGTAAATAAACCATCAAAATACATTTTCTAGGGCTTCTCCTCAAGAGGTGTGTCAGTGATGTTTATTATGGATTCATCAAAAAATTGAAATGTGAGTGGATATGTGTCTATGAGAGGTGCTTCTGTAAGTTGGTCTACAAGAACTTATCCCTTGATTACCTTTTAATTGACATATTGTATGTCAAAATCATTGAGAAGCATAATCCATTTAACCATTCTACCTTGCAAAGTTGTTTTAGATAGTAGATACTTGAGTAGATCTACTTTTGAAATGACCATGGTCTTATTATTCAACATGTAATGGTGTAGTTTCTAAGCTACAAAAACCATGGCTAGACAAGCTTTTTCAATAGGTGCATAGTTATGTTCATATGTAACCAAGGTATGACTTAGGTAGTATACATCATGATCTTTTTCATTATCATCATGTTGAGCCAAGAGTGCCCCTAGATCATGGTTGGTAGCTGATAGGTATAACAAGAATGGCTTTCCTAGCATATGAGGTAATAAAATAGGTAGATTAACAAGATAGTCTTTAAGTTATTAAAAAGCTATTTGCCAATGGCCATCCTAGTGAAATATAACTCCCTTCTTCAAAAGGTATGTAAATAGATGACACTTGTTTGATAACTGAGAGATGAAGCATCTAATTGACTGGATCTTACCTTGTAAACTATGAATTTACTTTAAATTTGTTGGTGGTGGCACCTTGATTATAGCATGGATTTTAGCTATATTGACTTCAATACCTTTATGAAACATGATGAAGCTAAGTAATTTTCTTGAAGTTATATTGAACACATATTTCTTTAGATTGAGTCTGACTTTGTACTCATGTTATCTTTCAAATATCTTACATAACACTATTGGATGGTCGCCCTTGGTTTTAGATTTCCCTAATATGTCATTGACATAGTCTTCAAAAATATCATGCATCATATCATGGAATATGACCATCATGGCCCTTTGATATGTAGCTCTAGCATTTTTAAGGCCAAATAGAATTACCTAAAAACAAATTGTTCCCCATGGAGTGGTGAATGTTGTTTTATGTTGGTCTTCTGGTGATATTATGATCTATTTTTATCTTGAAAATCCATCCATGAGTGAAAGCATTTTATAACCTACCATGGATTTAATGATCATGTCGATATTAGGTAATGTAAAATCATCTTTAAGACAAGCTTTGTTTATGTCTTAAAAATTAGTATAGATTTTAATCCCTTCAGGATTTTTACTAACAGGTACCACATTATAGATCCATCTGAGTAATCGATGTATTAGATACATCCTAATTTTAAGAGTTTTTTCAACTCTTTCTTTACCAATACAGTAATGTAAGGATACATCTTACATAGCTTTTGTTTTATTGATTTAGCATTAATATTAACCATAAGGTAGCGTAGAACCAAGGTGGGGTCTAAACCTGGCATGTCAAAATAGGCCCATGTAAAGATATATACAAATTATCTCAATAGAGCTATAAAAACTTCATGTTCCTCCTCAGTGAGGGACGTGCCTAATTTTATCCATTTTAGGTCTAATGGAGTCTCAATATATACCTCTATTGTATCTTCAACTAGAAGGGTCAAACCATCTTCTAGGATAGTAGGCAATGACTTGAATTGTTGGATTATGTCAGGGTCCTCCATTAGGACTTGCTCTTTAACTTCTCGTAAGCATGATGAATCTAAATCCACTAATGGGAAATCTAGCCATGTGACAAAAATAGTCAAAAATTCTTGAAGAATTTGATCAAATACTTGTTGCTCAAAGCTAAACTTGACTCCACATGAAATTTTATCATTGGTGGTCTCTTGGTCTAAATTCAAAGAAGAATGAACACCCCCATCTAATGGTGCCTAAAATAGGTTTTCACCACTAGACTGGCCTTTATCTTTACTTTTTCCTTGGTTAAAAAATGCCTCAAAGAAGTTTTCACTTTGGGACCTCAATGTTTTACTTATTTGTTTTTGGCTAAGGGTGTTCACTCACTCTCCAAAATAGGCTACAGGATCCAATGTAATTGAGAATCCTAACTTGTTCTCCAACTGAAACATTGTCTCTAAGGCCTAAGAAGTCACAAAATGCCTCATCATTCTAGAACTCATCAATTGGTAGACTAGATTCTTGTTGGTCCTAATCTATTAGTTGGGGATAATATAATGGTAATGGGTTGAAATGAATGGCTAGGGTAAGGGTACAAATGGCATTGTTATCAAACAAGTTGGTTTTAGCTAGGTCATCAAAGGTGAGGCTATGATCGGACTCTGCTTCACTATTGGCATCATCATCACTAGTTGCTAGTGATGGAGTTTGAATAAGATATGTAGGGTCACCGCCAAGTAGTTTTAATCTAAGTCCATAAGGTATTTCATACTTAGTCATGGAAATTGGTTCAATGGTTCCTTGATGATCTAGTCTGAGGCCTCTTCCTTCATAATTGTGATGATCCATGATCCTATTAGGAATATGATACTTGGAAATTTTATAACAATTAGCTTGGTTGTTATTGTATAACCATGATTTGTCCCCTTTAACAGGGGTAGGTTCTGGGCCAGATGCTGGTAAAAATGTGACAGGTCCCTTATGTTTGTTCTTTTGTTGCCAATGCATATGTGGAGTGACTTTAGGTCACCCAAAGATTTTTAAAATATAAGGAAGATTGGAAATATGAAATGTATCATGGTTCACATACTCTCCTGGTCCATTATTTAAAATGGTGAAATGATTAGAAGCTTCAAGAAGTGATGTGTGGGAAAGGGAATCTAAGGTATTAAGATCTATGCAATTATTTGATGAAGGATCAATAAGTATATCCTTTCTTATATCCTACTTGGAACATGGATTAATATCATACTAATAATTATAGCTTTGAAATTCAGCCTCAAGATGTTTGTAGTGTTCATATGGGTGTAAATCTCTTGGAATATTCACTTCCATCTCTGAGTCGAAAAACTTGATACATTGGTGCAGTGTTGGCAGGACTGCATGAATCTCATGCAACTAAGGCCTGCCTAGAAGCATATTGTATGATAACTCAAGATCAAGCACATGGCAAAGTGTATCATGGATTAAAGGCCCAATGATAACTAGCAAACTAATGGTGCCTTATGGTTCTCTTTCCTAATTATCATAGGCCTTGATGGTTATTGTTTTTGGCTAAAGATCTGCCATTATGTACCCAAGAAGCTTGATGATATTTAGAGACACTATGTTGAGGCCTGATCCATTGTCTATAAGGACACATTTCACTTTATGTCACTTTATATAAACTTATATGTATAATGGTTTATTAAGGAGCAGACCAAGGGAAGACATATCACTTTGGTTGAATGTGACTTGTTGGGCTAGAGCTAGGTGTCCAACCAAAGCTTGAAATTTATTAAGGGATATGTCACTAGCTATAGTGAATTAGGTCAAAAAATCATTTAAGATGTTATTCTGGATTATTTAGGTTTGTAACAAATCTAAAATAGAAATTTGTTTTGGCATCTTCTGTAATTGTTCCACAATATCAAACTTCTTGTCTTGGTCAGTAGTGAATGGTTTATTTTGAGGCTAAATGATTGGTTGGATAACAGGCAAAGTGGTAGATAGTTTTGGGATTGGGATAGTAACATTTAACCTCTGAGTTTTAATTGCACAATTAGGATTGAATATTGGACCATTTTTTATAACCAGTATTAGGAATGGTGTGGGACTAGATAGGACAAGTCTTAGTTATTAGTGCACTCGTATGTGGTCACATGGCAAGGATGAATTGTCGATATAAGGTCAAAAGGGGGAAGTTTTAATTTGCCTATATGCACTCCTAGGTCAAAGAAGGATTATCCATGTAATTTGGTTGAATGTTTTTGTTTAACAATGGTCTAAGCTGATTAGTGCTTGGTCTAGGATTAATGGACATGGTATTAACACTACCCCCTACAATATGACCTACAACCCTGTTGTAGTTATGTGTAACTGCATGGTAGGTTTTTTAGTTGTTACTATTATAACCTTGGTTGTGTCCATTATTTTTTCATTGTGGGTTGTACTAATGATTTTGTTGATTCTACTAGTTTGGCCTTTGATTTTGATACTATTGATTTTACTGCTGTAATGGCCATTATTGTTGTTCTTAATCATTTTTTTGCTACTGATTATTATGTCAGGGAAAGGCATTTTGATAAATTCCAAGAGTTTGATTGGAAGTGGAAGCACCATTATCCAATGTTATCTCCCCATTCTCTAACATATTCTTAATTAAATGCTTAATTTGGACACATCTTTGTAGATTATGCCCATTGACCCAATGATAGTCACAAAATTCATTTTCATGGTACCAATCAAGATAAGGAATGCCTTGTGGATAATGCTTTGGTATAGGCTAAATAATCAGATTAGCAGTAGATATCTTGTGAAATATAGACTCAATAGGTTCTCCTAGGTCACTAAAGACATGACGTGTAGGCCTAATTCTCTTAGGATAGGTTTGCAATGGTAAAGGTTGTTGTATTTGTTGTACAGGTCTTAGTTGTTGTGCTTATGGCATTGGTTGGAGAGGTTATTGGGTAGGAGTAAGCTAAAAAGGTGGTATAAATGATGTTTACACCATTTGTACATGACAAGATTTGGTTACTCCATTTCCCACAACATTCCTATTGGAATTGAATTGCTTTAGTTTTTCTTGGTTATTGGCCTATGCTAGTTGCAATGATTGCACTTGAATGGGTTGTTGATGTTGGTCATTTTATTAATTGGTACCTTGATTTTGATTAGTTGAATTAAGCTTGATGACTCCCTTATTTATGAGCACTCACTCAATCAACAAGCCTTTGTCGATGATTTCCTTTAAAGTATGTGCACATTGTAACTCTAAATGATATGCTATCTCATTATGTAAATTTTTGATAAACACAGTGGCTAATTTTTTATCTAGTAAACTATGGGTAAAATGGCATGCAATGGCTTTCCATCACTGTAGATAATTTGTAAAACTCTCACCAATTTTTTTTTTATTACTTTAATTCCACTAATGAAATCTCATGCTTGAGATTATAGGAAAAGTGCTCCACAAACTTATCAAAAATATCATCAAAATCTATTACTCAAATTTTAGGAAACTATAAAAACCACTCCAAGACTCGTCCAACCAAGATACTTGGAAATAATAATAAAAGGTATATGTCACTATATGGCATTGGTTGACATGCAACAAAGAATTCAGTTAAATGGGCCTTAGGGTCACCTTTCCCTTTGTATTTGTTGAATTTTGGTAGTTCGTATCCTGGAGGAAATTATATCTACAAATACTCTATATTGAATGTATAGGAACACATGTCATCCCATTTGAGCTTTTTAGTCTACTTCCTAGCCTGAATAGTAGCAATTGCATCCTTCATCCCTTGGAATTCTTGGGATAGAAAACTGGAAGGAACATTGGTTTGAGGAAGAATATTGGTTTGGGTAGATGGTTGGGAGGTCACAAGTGGGATATTTTGACCAGAGTATAATAGAAATACCTATTGGGGTATATTGGTTTAGTTGGGGAATAGACCAGGAATATGCATACATGGATTAGGATGTACTTGAAATTGCACATTTGATTGTGTGATAATCTAGTTTGGGTTAGTGATAAAGGTTTGACTTAAAGGATTTTGTGGTTGTGATGGAGGAATATAACTATATTATGCCTATTGTGGTTGAAAAGGGACATGTTGCCAACTAATTAAACCTTGATGATGAGTGGAAACTTGTGGACCAAGACCTTATCTCTAAATTTGTGGCACATTTTGAACCAATAGTTGTCCAGTAGGTATTTGAGAAACATGGGAACCTCCTTATTGCATGAATCCCTATGGGGAAGTGAAAATAGGTTGTAGATTTGAAATCTATCATTGACCAATATTTACATGCTGTTGAATAATCATTATTTGGTTTTGGATTGGCATATAAGTCTGCAACTAAATAGGTATGTTTATCATTACCTAGCAAGGTGGAATATTAGTTTCCCTTGATTGAGGTGGCAATGTATTTGTCCTCTATTGTGTTGATATACTATATGGTGCCTAATACTATGGAATACTACTCATTACTTTTTGAGGAGTAGGATTCATCACATTTTGTCATTGAGACATGACATTGGTCATTGTTTGATTACCTAATCATGTAGGTTATACAATTGAGAAAGTATTCAATTGAGGTTGGGATGTAGAAATGCCTACTCCTTGGTATGATGATATATTCATGGGATTGACTACATGCATATATTTTTGGCTAGTTATTTGTGTGTTAGTACCAATTTGACCAGGATTGGATGTAGTTTGCATATTGTCTACTACATTTTGCTCATTATTCTATGTAGAGGCCGAAGACACTTCTTCAATAATGGGCATATGCGTCAAGTTATCTTTCAAAGAATTTTTTTTGAATGGATTTAAACTCATATTCTCTTGTTTAGTTAGCTCTATCAACATTCCTATTAAAGGAACTAGGTCAATAAGAGGCTTACTCACTATGTTCATCTGATTGAAATTATATGCAAGATTTAGGTAGGTTTGATATTTTATCTACATTTGGTTAAAGTGATCTTCCATGATGTTTTTACCTTGATTATATATATTAGGGTCTTGATACATTGTTTGGACTAGATCCATAGGATTTCTAGAAGAAGCCTGTTGATCGTAAATGATATTATGGGGCACTCTTACTAGGCTTGGTAAATTCTCATGGGGTAAATCTACTAGAAAATTGGCCCCTACCTCGATGGTTCTAACCAAAATCCCATATTTTTTTTATAATAAATGTCACTCAAACAAAAATGGATCATACGTGGAAGCTATATTAGTAGAATATGATTGTTGAAGAACTGGCTCATCCATTATGGGTATTATAGCTAGGTATTATGTGATTTATTCTTGGTCTTGTTCTGAATAGGATGGTGTGTTAACCAAATAGTTAGCTAATGAATCTTGGATTTGTGGCCCTAATTGAGTCTTATAAGAGGGATAAATCCATCTCAAAATAAATATTATCCATGTAGGGGTCTTACACCATTTCTTTTTGTGTAACTACATTACTAATCCCTAGATTGTACATGAGTCGACTACACGTGTAGGAGTACATGTTGGGATCCATAGTTAATTCTTTGTGATAAAAGGTTAAAGAGTTATATAAACTCTAAAAAGAACAAAATCTAAAATAGATAATGTTCCAACTTGGTCTAGATTCTTCAAAAGGATCAAAAGTTTTATGCAAAGATTTGTGAGGAAACAAGCTAGCATGAAGTATCCAATGTTTCACTGTTCACACAAAGATAAGCAAGTAAATGGACCAAAAATTAAAATACCAAACTCTAAGGTCAAAGTGTTTCAAATCAGTCTAATCTAGAAATTTAAAATTTGCTAGGTCTTTTGTCCAAATGTGGCGTTAAAAGCTAGGCTCAAACAAGGCATGCACTAGGAATATTGGCCAAACAATGTCAAAAGCTAAACTTTGAAATAGATGAAAGTTTTAATCTAATGGATTTGAAACACTTCTAACAAACACTAGGGATTTGATTCTTGGTTATGAAATTGATCAACTAGGTATAATGCATGAAACAAAAGGTACTTTAGAGATAGTTTAATTTCTCATAAATAATGGTATAAAACCTGGTTATTTTGAGAAATAAGCTAGACAAAATTGAACAATATAACTATACTAGATAAAAGATCACAAAAGTACACTCAGATTGATTTGAAAATGTAGGAACAAATTTGAACTCTATGCAAGAGGGTCTATGAAACAATATTTGAAATGTTTTGGGCAATGTAATGATGTTACACTACCCAAAAGGTGTGACAAAAAAGTTTGTTTTAGAAAATCTCTAAAGCAAAGATAATTTCCCATAATTTTGATAGCATAACACTACTTTTCTTGACTCAAAATGTTTTGGTGCATAAAATTAAAATGCAAGTGTTTAACACAAAATGGCTTAAGTCTATCAAGTGATGACAATTATTATGAGTCTTAAATGGCCTTCAACACAAACTAGAAATTAAACCTAAGTTCCCTCAAGTTTAGTGCAAGTGGCAAACCCACTTAACAAATCAACCCTATGAAATTATAAAGGTGAAATTCTAAATTTAGATTATAAGTGAAGGACTTAAAATAACTTTGGTAAAGGTCTAGACTCAATTGGGCAACATAAATATGATAAAGTGGATGATATGACTCCCAATCTTTTGATGAAATTTTGAACAAGGCAAATTGATGATCTCACATAGGCAACATAATGCCTCTTTGTTCAAATGAAAATGAATACCATGGTTTTTGGTTTGAATTATTTGTTTACACCAAGTTTTGACTTCAAACAAGACTTTAATCTAGGATAAGACCAAATAATTAATCACTCTTAGATCCTAAACTGAGAAGGTTGCTTGGAATTGTTGGAATCCATCAATATACATCATTTAAGAGGATTGTAAGTGTACATACAAAAGTAAATGTTCATTATATAGTAGGGTTTTTACACCCCCCCCTTCTCTCAAATGATAGTATTACGACATGAACCTTAAGGTGCACCTTGCACCAAAAATACTTCTATGACAAGTGGGGATTTGTCTAAGATCTAACAATTTTTTGAATGTTCTATGGGAATCAATTGCACAATAACTTTCACACCAAACAATGCAAAATAAAGGCATAGATTTTGGGTCCATATCACTTGGCTTGTTGTAAAAAGGTCTAGTCCTTTTTTCAACCACTACATCCTATTGTTCACTCAGTGTAATGAGATGTCCAAAGTGCCACTACATCCCATGTGCAACTCCAATTAGGATCCAAATGAATTCAATGTCAGGAGGTGAAACCCTAGGTCAAAGCTTCCCTAAAGAACTCATGGGAGGTGATGAAGTCCCCCTCATAAGCCAAATTTGCATAAAAATAAAAAAATCATGAAAGTAGAAATACTTTAGGGTCATTTTAAAGGTCACCCAAACTTTGATGAGTTTTTTGGGAGTGCTTTAGATGACATTATTTCTAAGCCTTGCATTAGGATATTTATAATAGGAATGACACTTTTAATTCCAAGGGTTCCTTAAGGGGATAAATAGAAGAACATACATGCAACACCCCTCTTTTTTCCAAACAAATATTTAACTTAAACAAATAAGTAAATAAAAAAACTTGGAAAGGCGAGTTCATTTTTAATCCCAAATGAAAAATGAGGTGGTGTTCATTTGACCCCTTGGTCTTAGTTATAACTTTGAAACTAATGCTAAAAACTCACTTAAACACCTAAATATTAATTTAATCACCCACAATAATGTTCCTAATTCATTTTAATAATGAAAAAAGTGATATAAACTTGGTTTTGTCAAATTTTAAGTTTGTTCCTACAACAAAAAATGTTAACATGTCCTTTAGCCTTGAAGCTCTTTTAGGCTTGAGATAATGAACTTAAAAAAAGAGCTCTCAAGTCTATGTTTTAAGAAAAACACAGTGACAAACATTAGCTATATAACTAAAGATGGTTACATTGGCTAACTGATGATGGTTATCTAATTGACATCAATTATACCAATGTGATTGATGATAGCTATCCAACTGATGTTAGTTTTATTAACTCACGTCGGTTACTATGTAAACCCGTGACAAAGAAAAACTGAAAAACAATGTTAAAAAATCAAATTGAAAGAGTTTTAATGATCCAAATGAAGATTTTAAGGCTACAAAATGATCTTCTTCATGTGTGGGATGCATCTAGTCCCACCAAACATGCCATATGTGAATCTAGAAATTTGACTCAAGAGAGGATGGTTAGTATGGTGTTAGTTTCAAAATGAAAAAAATGAGAGAAACACACTAACTAACATAACATCTCTAGGATTAGACACTAAGGAGATCTTATTTAAATAATACAAATAAAACACACAACTAAAATGCAAAATAAACTTTATTTTACCTTCCTTGGATGCTCCAAAATGCTTCTTGTAGTGGCTTGCTCAGCTTGTGCTCATGAAGTCCTTGGAAATGGAAGATTGGATACATTGGCACCTTTTGCTTGTGGCTTGGCTTGGCTTGGATTAAAATTAATTTGTCATGGTAACACTAATTACATGAATATTTTTAATCAATTCTGCATTATAACTTTGCATAATCATGTCTTGAAATTCATGTGGTAAGGCCTCCTATTTATAGATTTTTGAGAATATCTAGAATCAACCTGAATTATCCATCTCAGGATTGAGATGTGTGGCTAAGGATTAATCTAATTTTATAATTAAAATTTATAAATAGGCTCATCAATATTTGTGATATAGGGAAAAATTAAGAGGCATGGAAGGCTTTGATGAGGCATGGGATGCATGAATCCTAATATTTGTGGCATTTATGACCTAGGGATGTCTTCCCAAGAAATAAAGTCACATGATGATGCAGATATTCAATATTCATTTATAAAATAAATTATTCAACAAGTTTCTATGGAATTATTAATTAGTCTCTAATTTGGTTTAATTATCTCTTAATCATGTTTAAGCATTTTATGCACATATTACTTAAATTGATCAGAATGCCTTGTTATTGGTCCAAAATTTGATTGGATTATAATTAGAAGGTGATGTTAGATGCATTGGATCCGTTATCCCATTTAGGATGTTATTTAAAACAAAAAATAAAGGCATGCATCTTGTGCAAGAGATTTGATAAGAAAGAGCAATTCATAGCACCTAGGTGCAAAATTGGCATTTTGACTTAGAATGATCTGATCAAAGTTAGTTGGCCTATAAATTTCATTTCCCCATTTAGGGATAACCTAGCCAAAATCGGCACTTGAATATATCAATTTCAACTCATTTAATGCTTTTTAGTGTTTTTAGGATAAATTGTACATTTTAGGTGGAAATTAGTCAAAAGCCTAAGTGGGGCTTATCGGTGGCCAGATTTAGGTGTCTACATTATCAATGCATATTATCCTAGATATCAATTTCTACATCAGTTAGCCCATATAATTGGTTTATATGCCATAAGGCTATAAACCATTCTATAGAGTCAATCAAGGTATTGACCATGAGTTTATACTTTGTATAAGCCTCTATAGACTGGGTATGGATTAGGAATACTCAAAGTACGGTAGGGTCAACTTGGGCCTTTAGGGCCCCACCAACCCTACCCAAGCTCTGAACATTTTCCATCTAATCCCAAAATTATTCAGTGTCATTTTTAATATATATCATTATCTTTAATCTCTAAAATATTTTTTTCAAAGGTGGAAATAGGATTTTAACCCATGTGATTGAATTTAATTTTTGTAGAAGAGGATATGCACAATGTAGTTTTAGTTATTAGTATTAATTTTATAATGAGAAGATCATGGGGTAGGAAGTGTCTATATGAATATGAGGCTTAGGCCACAATGGTCATAATTTATTTTTAGTACCTCTTTTATATGATGTTTGAACAATCCAAAACTTTCACATGCCCACAATACTTCAACATCTTGAAATTCATAATGCATAAATTTACACAAAAAAAGGCTAGGATTATGTGTCCAAGGTTATATATCACTCAAAGGATGAAAAAAATTAGGTTGATAGGATAAAAATGGAAGAACACTAGTGGCCAATAAGGAAAATGAAATAAAAATGAGTCTCAACAATATAAACTCAATGTTTTGAAAATAAAAATAAAACACATTAAAAATAAATAAAAATGTGGTGGAAGAGGAATAAACCTTATAAAAGGGTGAAATGTAGAAGCTTGAGGACAAATTGAGAAACCATAAGTCTTGGATGTCATAAAGTACAAAAATGGAAGAGTTCAGAGGTTCTTTGATAAAATAGAACCATTTATTTTAAATTATATAAAATTAAAATTGAATTTTGTTTTTAAAAATACACCTCCAATTGAAATCGAGCCTTTGGAATGCCAATAGAATTATTTATAAAATATATTTATTTTATTTTTCCATAATGTTATGTGGAATTTCAGAATTTTTGGGAAGTTTGGGTAGTTTGGGAAGCAAAGGAACCTATGACACTAACTTGACTTTTCATATATCATAAATAGCCAAGAAACTTGTATTTTTTGTAGACATAGCTAGTGCTTTGGTATTTCACAGATTGGCGATACCAAGGGTCATTTAGAATCTAGTTTAAAATTAAGCACTTTGTGAATTTTGGGGATCTTGGGTATTACGAGTACAAAAATAACTTCCTCTTGTTCTTAAAATGTAAAAAATCACTAAATATTTGTAATATACAAAAACAATAAAATTAGTCAAAATTTTAGGTATTTTAAGGTTTTTGGGTATTTTGAGAAGTTAAAAAAGTTCCTAGGGTGCTTAAAAGTTCCAAAGTTTCCAATATCAAAGGAAATTTTAAAATTGCACTAAGTGTTAATAATGAAAATTCATTATTTCATATTGGTCTGCATATTGGTGTAAAAATTGGGAAGTTTTGGGGAACTCTAACTATGTACTTAATCTATAAGGATCAACCAATAACTTCATAATTTATAATTTCAAGTACAAGTGTTTTATCCATTGGTTATGGAGTCAAAAAAATATCTCAAATACTTTTTAAAAAAATAAAAAATAAAGATAAAGGGAAACACAAGTAAAAATATGAAACATGAAAAAAGGAAAGGAAAGACGAAATGGGAAAGGAAACATAATCAAATTGCTAATTCACTTATGTAAATTCATGGAATGACACATGATTTCACTAAAATTAATGTTTTAAATACTACCCAATGTGTAGAAATGGAATATGTGTATTGTCTTGATAAGCTAAGTGTAATACCCCTTACATTGAGATGATTTTCATTGTCAATCTCATTATACTTAGAACATGCGATATATTGTTTGAATTTTGGGGCTTTGTGTTCCACCTACATTACCTTAATCATTTTTAGTCTACAATATTGGTTATCTAAATTTGTGTTATTAGCAAGCTTCTCACAATAAGATTGTAGTATACTTTAAGTTGAGATAGTAGTAAGGTTTAAATAATGTCAATGGAATACTACATTGATTCATAGATTGAATGAAGTTATTTGGGTAGTGGAAGACTCCTTGATCATCATTTTGACATTTGTGTCTTGAAAATTTAATTATTATCAACATATTGATATCTATATCGGCATTGATGTTGGTATCTTAAAAATAAAATATCTAATGAATACAAATATTTACTTTAGAAGAATATATAAAATATTTATTAATCCTGGTTAAGGTTGTTTGTAAGGGAGACATTATTGTAAATATTTCTCACATTTTTAGATTATTTCATGGTAAAATTCCTCACCATGAGTTACATCAAATATTACATAATTTTTGAGAAAAAATAATTCATAGAAGGGAGAAAACAACAGAACTCAATAATTATGAGTGTTGAGCCTGTTACTATTTCAATAATCAGGTAAGAAATGGGATTTGAGACTAAACTTTGATTACTAACAATTCTTAAATAATAATTAATCAATCTTATTAACAAACCCTCCATTATGGTATACTTATATATAGATTACGTAGTAATTTTTTTACAAAAATATTTATGTTCTAAACATTTATTTTTGCTACCAAATTAAATCAGGTTGTTTTCCCTTGATGCCATCTTGAACAAAAATGGTTGGAAGTGAAAGACTTGTTGGAAAAAGAGGTGGCACTAAAAGGAAATGGGGTGGTTTATAAGATTAAAGAGGGATGTATATGGGTTTGGCAGGGTGCCCATACTTAGTTATCAGTGCATTTATGAGGATGAGTCTATCTTGAGTTGAATGTTAAACTAGCATCTAGATTTTTAATAGAAATGATGATGCATATTGTAGTAGGAAGGATTTATTGTAGGAGTTTTAGTGGAAGAAAGAAGGAATAATTGAATGGGAAGTTATGGGTTGTAGGAGCAACCATAAGGAAAAAGAATAGAGCATTTTTAGGCAAGTAAAATTATGATTTTAACTCTTCATTATTTTTAGGGAAATGAATGTGTCAAAAGGATGTTATTTTATGATATTAATTTCCTATTGAATCCATTGTTTATTGATTCCAATCAGGACTTTGCCTATTATTGATAATATATAGTAGTCTTGTGATAAGGAAGATGATTTGTTGGTATATGGTTAATGATAAATCCACTTAGTTGAATAGTCCTTTGTTATTTTTGTAACTAGATAAATGTTATTTCTCAGGGATTATAAGATATTAGAACATATTTTAACTTGGTGATGGATTTTTGATCTTAGTGTTATAGTTATCTCCCTTCTGTTATGTTTAAACAAATATATTTCCCCTATAAATAATTTTGTGTGGGTTGTTTTAAAGCATCACTAATGGATTTGCTTCTCTGATTTTTATCAATGGTGATAGTGAAGTATTTCAATGGGATTATAATTTTTAGTGAGTTAATAAAAGAATATATTTTGACATATGTGTCTGATTTGGACTGTACATGGAAACAAATAGTATGGACTATTACTATATACTTATTTCTACGCTAAAGTTAAACAATTAAAATTCATTTTTAGCATGGCCTTGCCCTATAAAGTGCACAATTGACAGTATGGAATTTTATTTCCTCCATTATAGATGTGGTTAGAACTTCATTTATCTACTCAGTCTCCCATTTAATTCCAATTATTTAATCTCTATTAAATTCTTATTTATTCATTCATATGTGTTAGCATGATAGATTGACAATGAACTATTGTAGTTTAGGAGAGGGATAATCCAAGTATAATATAATTATGGAGTAAAGGGACTACTTAGCATTATTTCTAGCTACTTATACTTGTTCCACCTCATTTTGTTGAGTATGGCATAGGTATACCTCATAAAGCTGAGTATGGTGCAATTGGGCCTCTATGTTTAAAATAAATGCAACCCTTTTATTTTTCCTTTCATTCAAACATTCTTACTTCCTCATTCATTCCTTGGGAACAATATTGCCTTCTAACTTTTAGCTTAAAATTTCACCCCTATGCCACTACCAGTAGTTATTATTTTTGACTAAATTAGACCACACCAAGAGTAGCCGATTTCCCACCAACATTATATCTATCAAAATATTCTATTTCAACTGTAGGCTCATTGATGGGTGCATATGGATACCTAGATGACACTTTGATGGAGTGATGGGACTCATATAACCTCCAAATATTGAACAAAATCCATTTGATTTATTTAGTTTTGTTGATGCCTCTATGTATACCACATATGTCCTTAGTGTTCAAGAACACTTTTCATTTTAGAATTCTAGGAATTCAAAGCATGAGTAGAAAATTGTGGTAACTTAACGTTACCTATGGTGAAATAATGACAAAGAAATGTTTAAATGTTCCCATAAATTTATGTTAATTGATGTTTTGGAGCCATCATGGTCCAATTATATGTAAAGTATAATAATTTAGCCTAATACTTAGTGAATTATGATAAAAAATTAAGCTACAAATTAATCTAAATGGATATTTATAATAAAGCTTAAACTAAAGTGATCCAGTTATGAAAGGAGCAAATGAGAAGAGCAGGGTACAAAGAAAACAAGTGTTTGTCTATATTATCCTCAAACATTATAACAAAACATCAATTGCAACTGATTATGCATTCAAACCAATATATAGTGCAAAATAGCCTAAGCTCAGATTTTACTATACACCAGGTTTACTTTAGAGATTTACTAATATAATCAAATAACATTTACACATATGAATATATAACAAGATGAAGTGAAGTAAATCCCATATCGTTCAACTAATCTATCATCTGCACAAATTAGAAACCTTTTGATTAAAGATGCAACCCAAAATTCAAATAAACTATTCAAATCTAAGACTTATAATCAATAATTGAGAGAAAAACTATATTAACAATTGACACATCAAATTTAGAAAATCTTTGAAAAATTCCTTGATAGTATTAATTACTCAAAATTATACAAATTTTCTCAAAACTCTCTCCCTTTACAAGATGGTAATGTATTCCTTTTATAGAAAGATAAGGCAGTACACCGGTCAGTTACAAGATATAACTGTATAAAAGATAAAGATAATTGTCCTTCTTTAGAAAGCTCTAGAATACACTTGTTTCTCAAAATTAGACTGACCTAGAGGTAATATGCTAACAAACTAGCATATGACTTACAAAATAATATTCCCTATTTGAAATATTACAAGGTTTTTACAAAGAAGGAATATCAATGAGCTTGGTGGGCCCATTGTTGAGGGACTCCCCTATTGTTCTTACATAAGTTCCATGGCCCTCTGATGTTGTTCTTTGATAAGATCTAGATACACAACTAGTTTTAGGAGGTAGGCCTCTTTCTAATCAGATAGGTCATCAAGGTCCATATCATCTCTAGACATAGCTTCTTGTATTCTTCCTACTTTTGTAATCTTTCCCTTTGTCATGAAGATCATGCCTAAAATCCTTCCATTGTCACTTCCTAACTTTCCCTAGATCTTGCCCTTTACTTCATTCATCACTAAAGTGACTCTATGTTTGTACTCTACATTATCAATAATCCCCAAGGATATAGTCTTGGTAGGATTTGACATCATAGTTCTTAAGAGATGCTCAATCCTAGTGATCAATTCCTTATCATTATCTAGGAGTTTATCCAAATTCTTTATCCATGTACTTAGACTCTAGATCTTATCCACTATTATTCCTAATATGTCATTAAAGTGAGCCAATCTAATATATTTAAATCTAGGAATCTTGTTCTTAATCAAAATGCTAATGAGATCCATTATCTTGGTCTCTACCTCTTGCCACTCTATTTTTAATCCCTTGGCCACCTCACCTTGTTAGCCTAGGGCATCTTGCCTCAGCTTTATTGATTTCAAAGAATCAAACATATCAAATAATGATTCTTCAAAAATGTTTATTATGGCATCAAGCACTAATAAAATGGCATGTGTCTCTAAGTTTTCCTTTTCTTTTTCCAAATGTTGAATTCTATGTTTCATGCCCCTAATGTTAGCTCTAACTTAGGCATTGTGATCCTTTTATAGGATTTCAATATCTTCCTCATGGATAGGAACCTCACCAAGTTATCCTCTAACTAGGGTTAATCTTGTAAAGGGATCAACCTTCTGGAAAGTGAACTTAATTCCTAGCATGGCTTTCTTTATTGTGACCCTTTCCAATCTAGCTATTTCTAGATTGAATTAAACTATAGTAATTGGCTATGTGTATTTTGGAGGCTCTAGGACCTCAACTCTAATGTATTTGGATGCTCTTGGAGCATTGAATTTCTTGAGTTTTATCCCTATGGTAGTTATTATTATTCTTTCTTCTTATTCTTTCATTAAATCCCTTATCCATGGCTTGATTTCTTCATGAACATCAACATTGATGGATTGAGTCAAGACCCAAGAGTGGGAGTGGGAATGTATCTTCTATAACATCCCATAGACAAAACAATCATAGATGATTGGTCCATGAATGGGGAACTCTTCATTGAACAAGTTAATCTCACTTGTGGGATGAGTGAGGGTCAAATTTAGCCTCTTCCTTGATCCAATAGGGACCAAGGCCAACTTTGCCTTTCTCTTTTCTGGTTGTGCCACTGGGATTATGTCAAGTGTTATTTCATTCCCTTTCTCTTCCTACTCATCTTGTTTTACTTTAACTTGTGCTTCTTTAACCTATTATTATTCTTCCTTAGAACCATAAGCTTCAGCAAGGTCTTTGAGGTCACCCTCTACTATTTCACCAGGCTCAAGAGAAATTAGCTCCAAGTGCTCAACTAGGGATGGTGTTCTCTAAGGGGGAGTTGAGGATGAAGTCCCCTCACCAGGTCTCTCTTCCAACTTATCTTTGTTTATTCCCTATATAATTTGTGCCTAGGGATGTGGTGGCCTAGAAGGTCTAAGAAACAAATGGTACTGGAGGGGATCCATCTGCCATATGTACCCTATTGGTTTGTTAAGAAAAGTTAGTCTATGTACAAGATTGAGGTTGGTTCCCTTAAACCTGGCCAATACTTCCTTAAAGTTGTTGGCCTTTATGTAGAAGGTGTCATGAGGGCCCAATTCATGCTCATAGACTAGTTTGGGTAGTTGTTTGTTCTTAAAATGTGGGCCTACAACATTCTTAGGTCCTACTATTTGAGATCATCCAATTGAAATGAAAAAAGTCCCTATGTTTGGACATGGTATCCACCTACTTACAATCTTGTAAAATTGTTCTTCCTATGGTCAAAAGAAAAAGATGGAGGAGACCCTTCCTTTTCTCTTTACAAACTCCATCAACACTATGAAAGAGTTGAGATGTAATTTCTTATTCTACCAGCATAGGAGGAATGTAGATAGGTAATATGTAGGGCTAGGTTAGAATTACCTCAATTCTGATAACTATGTAATATGGATAAAACTAGATATCACCCATCATCTCTACATACTTATTAATCAAGAGAGAAACCTTAGGCATGAGAATCCCTATAATGGCTTCCACCAATGTAGGATAGACACAATCACATATGAATTTCATATGGTGCCTATATTTGAAAATGTGTAGTTTTGATTAGTGGTGGGAGATGGTGGTTCTACCTTTAGGAGACCCATTCTTGATGTTGGGGATATTTGTGGAAGCTAGTAGGGCATCTAGAAAATAAGACATCATGTAAAATTGCTTACTTTTACTCCTTTTGATTGTAGTGAATTGTTTCCCCGGGAAGACACTGATCATATCTCCAATTAGAGGGGTGATCTTCTTTTATACCATAAATTAGATGTAGGACACCTAGCTCTTGTTGACATAAGTGGTGATAGGTGATCCAAATACTCTATTTAATAGGGTCATGATTACCCTAATCCCTTCCATAAACTAGACAATGGGTATTTTTCCCTTAAAGTCCTATAATACATGGTTCCCTTGGAGAAACTATGGTATGAGGATGGTGTCTAGGTCATGCTCAGTGGTCCATCCTTTGATTATAGGTAGGTCTACATGAGGTCTTGGTAATTTATAATACCTCTCAAATTCTAGTGGAGAAATGTAAGAAAATTTCTTGGAGCTTCCCTCATGGATATTCCAATCATTATCAATTCTACAATCAATGAAAATTGGAGTAAGGATGTCAATGTAGTGATCTAGTTTGGCAGCTACATGGTGGAGGCTATCCATTTGAACCATGACCTGGTCATTGTAATTTTTGCTTATTATGGCAATCCTCTACTCCTCCTTAGTGATGGGTCTTAGCTCATCTATGTTCCATAATAGCTTAGAAAAATTCTTGTTTCCTTTATTCAGGGTTGTGACATCCATCTTTATATCCTTGAAAAGCTTTCCTTCATTATCTATAGATAGGTATAGTTCTATCTCATCTTTTAATTGTTTTCTTTGAGCTACCATAGCTTTTATGCTTATAAATTATTCATAATTAGATTGCAAATGGTCTCTGGTTAGCTCTTATACACTTCAAAAACATAATTAAGCTTCTTTTTAATTCACTGGTAATCAATCTAAGTTTACTTAGGGTTATTTTATGAAAGTTTAGGGATATAAATCTTTAATGGTAATAACTCATTTGGAATTTAGCTCATACATGTTTTGGATCTGATTTGGACCTTTACCTTTAATTTTGCATTTTGAGGCACACAAGATCTCTTCTTTTATCATTTTTTGCTTGCATGGTGCTTATGTGGCATAAATATGGAACCTTTCATGGCATTTTTCATAAATTCATTTTGAATCACTAGTTATTATCTTTTAAAAATGCCTTTTTTGCTTCATACTGTTGGATCAAAATCCTAGTTTAGTGAGAGCCATCGATTATGATCCAAGCTCTTGCCTATTTATTGGTTCCCCTTGTATTAAGTCCCATAATTGTGCCACTTTTCACCTTGTGGGCCTTTTGAGATGTTGTACCTTTATTAGTTTCACTTTAAACATGAATTAATCATGTGTCTATCCTATAGAATCTTGAAGCTCCATTGGAAATTCATCGGTGCCTTCACACCATTGGATCATTCTCCCATGATGAAACACAAGTCGTAGGATATAAAAATATGCATGAGCCTTAAGTTAGCACATAAACATAAAATAACTTAGTCTAAAATGTTCTTACCTAAGTATATTTCATATTGATAAACACAAATAAACTTAGGTTAAAGAATTTTGCTCTAAGTTTTTAAATTAAATAACTAGGTGGGGACTTAGGTTTTAAATACCTGAGGCTAAGGTTCATTTTGTGTTTATTAAATATGAAATAAACTTTAGGCTAAAGTGTTTATACCTAAGTCTCTTGGATTTATACAAAGGGGACCATGGCTAAATATTTTAGGTCAAAGTTTACACTATGCTTAATAAAACACAATGCATACTTTGGGATAAAATATTTATGTTAAGCTCATAGAACTTGCTCAAAAGGTTCAAAATGATATAAGGATCAAATGTTAAAATTTGACATAGGTATTTATTGTGTCAATAAACACACTAAAACCTTCATTTAAAAGCATTTGGGATAAGTTTTATGTCACAAAGATCCTTTTAAATAAGACTTAGTATAAGTCTTTAGCCTAAGGTTCATGGTATTCACAAAATAAATTAATTAGGACCTTAAGCTATAAACTTATAATAGGTTTATTTTTCATATATTTAGACCATAAGACCATCTCAATATTTAAAATTCAAAGATTTCTAATGTTTGATCATCCTCTAAGGGCTTCCATTAGTATGCAAAGGAATTTATGAGTTTCCTAGAAATATTTTGAGGTGCATCTTAGTTCAAAAAATAATAATTCATTATCTTAAATTTGACGGTCTCATGGATGTCAAATACATCCTTGTGGACATGAAATGATGGTCACACAAATGCAAAATTTAAGCTAGTGAATCTTTTAGGTTGATGGGCTTAAAGTTGATGTTCGCACAAACATCAAATACATCCTCATGGATGTCAAATGATGGTCACACAAAAATTAAATTTAAACTCATCAAAATTCCTATGTTATGATATGAGAGTGCCACTTGGTGGTTCCATGGGTCCTCCCAGGATTTTGGACTCAATTTTCTCTGTTGGATCAAGAATCATGATGAAGTGAGGACTGTCTGATCATGATTTGAGAGCTTGCTCATAATTAGTACCTTCTACCATGCAGGCCTTTTACTTTTAATCTTTGAACATGGGAGTGTCATGTGGCAACTCCATAGAGCTCTTGGGCTTCTGACTTTTCAATGATATCTTCACTCCATCCAATCTTTGGTCCACAATAAAGTAAGAACTATTAATCATGATTTAAGATCTTAAATGTGATTGGTTAGAGAACTAAGTGCTCAGCTTTGTCAAGATTATTTTCATCATTCAATCGAGAGGCCATGAGGAAGTGTGGACCATTAGATCTTGAGAGTTACATGTTTTTTAAGTTAAGTCCCAGGCCTTCCTTGCTTTGTTGGATCAACAATTGTGATGAAGCTTAGATCATTAGATCTATAAGATGTGAATAAATTAAGTTAGATTTGGGTCCAAATGTGAGCTTAGGATAATTTTTTTTAGACTAAGGTCATGTTTATGCCAACAAATACGATAGGGCCTTAGTATTAAAACTTTAGTCTAAGTAGGAAATAGTAAAGGGAACCTCACTATGACCTAAAAGGACACTGTTAGCATAAAATTTAAACCACATTTAGAAATAAAAAGGAGGAAAGGAGAAAATAAAAGTGGAACAAACATAATTTTTAAGTTAAGGTTTGGTCGTGTTGAAAAATATGACCAAGCCTTAGCATAAAAACTTAGGCTTAAGTCCAAACATATTTAAACTATTCCTGCCAAATGTTCCCACCAAATTTGAATTCAAATATGAACCAGGGGTTTATGCTAGGGTTTTAGAACATGAACCATCAACAAGGGCTCCATGAAACTTGTAACTTAAATACATGAAGACCAATCATTAGCAATGTTAGGTAAGCTTAAAACAAACCATAAATCAATAACTAATTTTGACAGATTGGATGATCTTCAATTTTTTAATAATATTCAAAATAGGTCATGCTTATTGGGTTAGGCTTTAAACATCTCAAGGGTCCCAATTTTTAAAAAGGGGGGGTATGTTAACCTCAATAAATGGTGAATTATAGGGGAACATAGCAATATGTTAGAACTTAGAGACTCTAGTTTAGACAAATAACTAAGTCATCCACTTTATTTGATCTATGCCATAACTAGATTAGTTTATGGTTGAAACAAACCTTACACTTGTAGAATTGGGATCAAACATTAAGACATAGCCATATTGTGTGTGTGCCTGGATTTCACTTAGTGTTTGCCATGGGTTTTAGGAGACAACTTCTAGGTTTCATATCTTTAATCATTAACACTAACTTAGAGCATGCTTAAGTATTCATTAAGATCTATGTTTCTAGTTAAAGGGAGGCTTGGACATTATTTTGTAACCAAATATATGTCCATAGCCCCGATATAGATACCTTTAGCCCTTCTCAAGGCCTTGTTCCACTACCAGCCAGGCATCTATAGCCCTAACAGAGATTACCAAAATCACCTATGCTTGAAATTTTTTGATTTTGCATTGAATCCTTAATTTTGTATTTTTGTATTTTTTAGGATTTAAGCAAGGTCGGGAGCCAAGATAGCCAGGTTTAAGGATTTGTTCAATGTTTGATCCTTATAAAATCACCTATGGTTATAACCATTGTCCCATGCAAGGATGTTTGATAAGTTCAAGCATGACCATGCCTCAAAAAATTAAGCTTTCATCCTACAAGTGTAACTCTTATTAAAACCAAATTTAGGTCAAGATAATATTTAGGTTATCATAAAATAGTCAATATATTTATCATTCTTTACCATTTTCTCCAAATCACAACATTAGGGATTATATTCTAGATCTATAATTAGCATATGTATTAGGTTCATACCCTCATTTCTAATCTATGGGACTCCAAGAAACCAAATAAACTTTGAGCTCAATGTTGTCCAAAAAAGGACTTATTGAAATCAAAGAAAAAGACAACAAAAGCAAACACACAACAGAAAATAGGAAATCAAGAAAGCAAAGGAAAGCAAATAAATATATACATGCTTATATACAAACAAGGGATGGGAAGGAAAGAATTGAAAAAGACTAACTAGCCTACCTACATTAATCCTAACCATCTTACATTTTACTCCATAAAGACCTTAAGAGGAAGAGCAAATAATTAGTGCTTGATGTATTACCCATTGGTAGGAAATTTGAACTCTACTCCTTATAGATATTTGAGATTAAAGGTGTTGTTCCCCAATGTTTCTTCAATTTGATATGGGTCAGTCAAAAAAAGTGTGAATTTTCCATTCTTTCCCTTGGGATAAGATGTTTATTCCCAAAGGAGAACTAGGTCCCCTTTTCTGAACACCTTGATCTTTGATATTTTGTCAAACCATCTCTTTACTATGGTTTGATGTCTACTAAAGTTAGTAAAATATTTCTCCCTTTCTTCCTCCATCTAAATGATGTCCAACAATATTGAATATGTAAGCTCTTACCTTTCCTCCATGTATTCCTACATGAATTTGTATGTAGGCAACTTGAGGGTGATAGGAAAGATTGGTTCTTAGACATACACCAATAAAAATGATGATGTCTTCAAGGCTTTCTTGATTTTAATCCTATCTACTCATAGTACATACTCAAGCATATTGTGCTAAGTCTTGGGGTTATCTGCAGTAACTTCTTGATTACATTCATCAAATTCTTATTAGTAGACTTAGAGACTCCATTCCCTCAAGGATAATGGTTGGATGAGAACTTGAGACAAATACCTTTTTCATAGGCCCATTCTATCATCTCAATAGATATAAATGCAGATCTATTTTCACACACCAGAGAGATTGGAGTTCCAAATATAGTATAGATGTTCTCCTACAATGAACTAATCAATTATTTAGTCTTAAAATATTTGGTGTCTACAAATTCAGTCTACCTTATGCAATAATCTATGGTAGTTAGGACATACTTGTGACCTTCAGATGAATTGGGGTTAATCACCCCAACAAAATTGAAAATAGTTAGCCAATAATAGCTAACTCTAAGGATCTTATGGGTTGTGGTTCTTATACATGGATGTCCACTACCTATCTTTTCATGAAAGGTGCTCATGATCTGGGTGGCCTCTTCTTATGAGACATATTTTAGGTAGATTCCCTCAAAGTTTTATTTTTACAAAATCCCATCTTTGATCAGATAATGGGCAACTTTTAACCTTAATGCCATATTTTTATCCCCAGATAGTCTTACAAAACAAGTACCATTGATTAGTAAATGTATGATATAATCATACCACTCACTAGCTTGGAGACTCTATTGATCAAATTACATAATACTCAGCTTGGGGTTGGTATTAGGAATCATTTGGATTAATCCTTGACACCTTACCAATTTTTATATCTTCATTTATATGTCATACTCCAAAAATGACATCCACTTACCTCTACATTCTCCAAGCTCATTCTGGCTCAACATAAACTTTATGGCAAGGTCAGATAAAATAGCATGTACCTTATTTCTAAGGATATAGTACCTAAATTTCTTTACTACCTTAACTAATGCATATGCCTGCTTATCAATTAATGAATTAATTAACTTAGCATTTTTAAATTTAGTACTCATGAAAGCAATTGGGTGATCACACTCATCAATATTTTAAGTTAGAATTGTAACCATAGTATGGTTAGATGAAAAAGAGTAGAGATAGAAGTCCTTGAAAAGTTAGGGCCTATCAGGACTGGAGCTTGGCTAATGGCTTTCTTGATATCATTGAATTCCTTCCTAGATTCTTCATTCCATGTGACCTTGGCATCCTTCTTCAGCATGTCATTCAGTGGCTTGACAATCTCTTCAAAGCCATAAATAAACTTTATTACAAAGTTTATCTTACTATAAAATGAATTTAGCTCTTTTCTACAATTTGGAGGCTCTATTTTAGATATGGCATCTACTCTTTCAAGATCTATAGAGATCACATATTTAGTTATGAAATGACCTAATAGTTTTCCTTTAATAACACAAAATATACATTTCTTGGGGTTTAAGGATATTTCATACCTTTTGCATCTCTCAAAAACTTGTTGTAAGTGCATAAAGTGGTCTTCCCTATTTTAAGAAAAAATTGTTAGATCATCCATATATAATGATGTACTTACCTATTAGGCCCTAGAAGGCATGGTCCATATCCTTTTGAAGGGTAGCTCTTACATTTATTAACCCAAAGTGCATTATCTTATAGGTGAAGGTTCCCCACTTGGTTGTGAAGGTTGTTTTCATCCTTTCTTCCCTATCAACCAATACTTGGTTGTAATCTAAAAATCCATCAAGGAAAGACATCATAGCTAAACTTGAAACAACTTGAATAACTTGGTCAATAAAAGTAAGAGGATAGTTATCTTTCTCAAATGCTTTGTTTAAGTTCCTAAAGTTCATATAGAGCCTAATCTCACCATTTTTATTCTTGATTGGCAATAAATTAGCCACCCAAGTGGAATGCTTGATGTGAAACATAATTATAACATCTAGTAATCTCTTGACCTCCTTAAAGATCATTGGTTTTAGGACAAGGTTCACTAGTCTTTACTTTTGTTTGAAGGTCTTATAACTTTCTTTAAGGGGTATGGTATAGGTGATTACCCTTGGATCAAAGATATTTAGGTCATCATAAGACCATGCTATGACATCCTTTTACTTGGTTAGAAAATCTTTAGTCTTCTTATTCTCAATATTGGTGTAGTTTTTTCCCACATTCACCAGCTAGAGTTGATCTTGGGGACCAAGATCCATTGAGTTTTAGTCTTTCCCACTTAATTTGGTAATCTTAGGAATCTCAACCAATTTATCTTGGTCAAATAGACTCTCTAAGTCAATCATGCCTTTAGATATTTTATTGTCATTCAATTAAGTGACCTTACCATGAAATTTGTCCTTCCTAAGTATATTTCCATTAGTCTCATCAATGATCTGAGCCTCAAATGCTCCATAATTAGTTATGAAATCTAATATATATTAATCATCATTGAAGACATAAAAATGATTAACATTATCAGGCACTAAAGGATAAGGGATCAGCTCAATGCTGAAGTTAGGTATGTCTTGGTTGGGCATGAGGTTGGCTATAGAAAATGCCAACTCATCAACAGCTGGTTCTCTTCTCTTGGGACGGAGATAATGCTAAAAGCATCAAAGGACTCAATCAAATCCTAGAACCTAAAATTATACCCCTTAAGGTATGAGATCTTGCATTGATATTTTATTTTCACTTGGTTGACTACTAGTTCTGAATCCCCATAAACTAGTAGTTCTTTGACCTTATTCTTTATAGCAAATTGTAAACCTAGGATAAGGGCCTCATATTCAGCAAGATTGTTAGTTAAAGGGAATTGGAGTCTATAAGAAGCATGCTATTTCTTACCAACAAGGTTAGTAAGGATAATGCCTACTTTAAATCTAGCCTTATACTTAGCACCATCAAAATGTAATTTCCATAGCCCAAGGATAACATGAGTAATTTTTGGATCACATACCTTTGCAGTCTCTAGGGTGAAAACCCCTAAATCTGAGTCAATAATGTTAACCCTTTCATTCATATCATTGTACTTAGTGATCATGTGTTTCATCCTTATCTCTCTCTCAACCTTGATCTAATTTGGAACTCCCTTCCAAGGTAGACATAAGTGTGAGTAATCCATGGAAATGTAGCCATTCAAAGCTCTAGTCCATTCCCTGCTTAACAAGATTCCATACACATCAAGAATGACAAAAAATTAGATATTAATAAATTATTGCACTCTAGGCTCAGAAGCCAATTGCGTATGAATATTTAAAATGTCCCCAATTACCTTGACTCTAGATTTGTATAAATGATTTACAACTCTATTAGACTTAATAGGAGTCAAGCCAAGTTATTTGTAAATACCTACTGGAATGATATTGGTAGATGCTCCAAAATCTAAAATAATTATGCAAATTCTTACCAAACATATTGATAGTGATAAAGAAAGGAGGAGAGTCTGCCTTAGCTTTGTGTATAATCACATTAACATGGTCAGCCTTGGGTGGTTTTTTGGATTTCTTTGACATTGATTCTAGTAAGAGGTCCCTTTGCTCTATAATTTGTGTTATTTCATACAAAGTGATGTTATCCTTTATCTTATTCATATCCTCAATAATGTTATATCCAATTTTATTAGAAGAACTAAGAATATCAATATTAGGCTTAGAGATACTCCCTTTAGGTGGATCTAGATTATTTCTTAAAGAAGTGTTAAGAGGAGTTCCAAATTTATTTGGAAGCATTGAGGTAGTCAAAGGTTGCCTCTGCTCTCTATTCCTCAAGGGATATGTCTTCTTAAAGAATTTTTGGAAGGCTAGATCTCCTCAAAAACATCATCAACTTCATTCTCCTTTTGAAAGGGGAAATCAAAGGTCTCTAACATAAAGGCTTGATTAGATGATTTATGTTGGCTTGATCAAATGATTTAGAACCAGAAGTACCTGGACCACTATCCTTTTTAGAGACCACATCAAATGTGTCTAATTCCTATTGAAAAGCCTTAAAAGCCTTGCAAAATTCTATACAATCAATCTTTCCATGGTTGGTTGTGCAATGCACTATACAATAATTAGGTAATGCAATATCAGTAAGATTAATGTCCACAGTCTTATTGCTAGAAGATGGTTCATTATTCTTATTATTATGAAAACCATCATTCTAAAATCTATTATTTTACCTATTAAACCTTTGAAATGAGAAGTTCCTACCAGAGTTATCTCTAGTATTGTGTAATTGTTTTTGCAACTGAAGGAAATTAATGCTTAATTTTTGGACCATTTTCAAGATCGACTCATTCTCATTCTTGGGAGTTTAAAAATTATGGACCTCATTATTGTTATTATTAGTAGTTGATACTAAATCTCTTTGATCATTTGCATTGACACCATTGGTAGGATGATTCAAGAATCTTAAGTTTTGATTAGGAGCAACATGACCCAAGAAAAATTGATTTAGATTTGGGAGTTGGTTCAACACTAGAATATTCTAGTTATTATTGGGGAATATATTTAGAATGGGAATATGTGGGTTAATGTTTAGAATAGAATAGGCCATTTATCTCTAGTGATCCATTTTATCATTGATGATCATTGATTCAGAATAAGCCCTAGCCATTGAAGTTATAGCTGGAATGGATCTCTTAAAAATATAGAGGTCATGGGATCCACTACATCCTTGTAGATTTCTAGAGCTAAAACATCATCAGTCTTGTAAGGTTCTATGGTTCTACTATAAATTTTTTGAAATATAGCATTAAAGGACCTTATGGGCTCACTTGCATCTCTCCTTATGGTGGTGAAATGATGGTAGATGACACATGGACTAATAATTTTACCAAATTAATCTATGAAAACATTAGTAAAACCATCCAAAATAGTGATATAATTGTCATGCAAGTTCAAAAACCATTCATAAGTAGTATCTTTAAAGGTAAAGGGGAATAAACTATAAGCTACATTCTCATGCAAAACATTTAGTAACCTTAAAGTAGCCTTGAAAGACCTAATGTGCTATTCATCCATTACTATACTAGTTGGACTAAATTTAGGCAAATATTTCTCAGGGTTACATGGTAGATCATGTACCACACCTGACACATTGATTTAAGAATCTCCAAACCAAGCCATACCAATATGAAGGTTGAAGGCAAAGGCAATTTGAAGAGGTGAAGTTGGCAAAGATTTGGATCTCCTGCATCTACCTTTATCGTTCCTAGATATTTTATGAACCTGAAGTTCAAGCAAAGGTTCCCTTATCTCTAAGTGTGATCTATTTTGAATCCTTGGAAATTCTAGCTTGAAGGTTGAATATCATGTTTGAAATATCATGTATCAGGCTAATATTTATAAAATAGTAGGATTAAACCTACAAATTAAGCTCATTTTGTAAAGATTATATAAAAAACAATAAAGGACATAAATATTTGACTAAGATATCTCCAATATGTCTTTAATTACATAAATATGATCTATATTTATAATTATAATCTCAAATAAACTTATATCTATGAAAGACATGCCAATATTTGATCAAAACAAGTCGTCTTAACCTCAAATACTATGGATTCTCAAATCTCAAGCTATTTTTACTAAAAAAAGGCATAAAACCTCAAAGGATTATTATATTTGTCTAAATAAGTACACAGATACATTAGATACCACCATGATCAATGATATTTACACTTTTAAGCAAAGGATTACTCAAACGTGCAAAGATAACATCAATCTTAGATCAAAATAGACTAAGATAAGTAAAGATCCAACTAATTCACAGAGATTGGCCCTCCTTTTAGCACTAGTGGGACTTGTTGATGCCTCTAAGTATACCATAGATGTTCTTAGTGTTCAATTACACTTCTCATTTTAAAATTCTAGGACTTTAGAGCATGAGTAGCAGATTGTGACAACTTAATGTTACTTGTGGTGAAATAGCGACAAAGTAATGTTTAACTATTCCCACAAATTTATGTTAATTCATGGTTGGGAGAAATCATGGTCCAATTATCTATAAATTGTAAGTATTTAGGCTAATTCTTAAATAATTATGATCAAAACTTAAGCTACAGATTAATCTAAATGTATATTTATAATGAAGCTTAAACTAAAGTGATCTGATTAAGAAAGGAGCAAATGATAAGAGTAGGGTAGAAATAAAATAAGTTATTGCCTATCTTAGCCTCAAAAATTATGACAAATCATCAATTTCAACTGATTATGCATTCAAACCAATACATAGTGAAAAATAGCCTAAGCTTAAATTTCACTATACACCAAGCAAACTTTGAAGGATGATGTAAAGAATCACAGGTAAGAACTAGGTTTACTTTAGAGATTTATTACTATAATAAACTAACATTTGGACACCTAAATATAGAGAAAGATGAATTTAAAAAAATACAAAATCCTTCAACTAATCTAGCATATACACAAATTAGAAACCTTGTGATTAAATATGCAACCTAGAATTCAAAGAAACTATTCAATTTTAAGATTTAAAATCAATAATTGAGAGAAAATCTATATTAACAATTTACCCATAAAATTTTGAAAATATTTTCTTAATTAATTGATAGTATTAATTTATCAAAAGTATACAAATTTACTCAAAAATCTCTCCCTTTACAAGATGGTAATACATGTCTTTTATAGAAAGATAAGGCATTACATTGGTTAGTTACAATATACAACTATATAAAAGATAAGAACAAATATCCTTCTTTGAAAATTCTAATTCACTTGTTTCTAAAAATTGGATTGACTTAGAGGCAATATGCTGACAAACTATCCTATGCCTTACAAAATAATATTCCCTATTTCAAATATTATAAGGTTTTTATAAAGAAGGAATATTAATCATCTTGGTGGGCCCATTGCTTAAGGACTCCCATGTTGCTCATGCAAAAGTTCTATGGCCATCTAATGTTGTTATTTTATAAATTATATATCCATAGCTGGCTTTAGGAATCAAACATCTTCCTAATCAGATAGGTCATCAAGTTCCCTATCATCTCTAGCCATAGCTTCTTTTATGCTCCTAGTTTCTATAATCTTTTCCACTACCTTGAAGATCATGCCTAAAATCCTATCATTATCACTAATTGACTTGCCCTAGCTCTTGCCCTTTACTTCATTCATCACTAAAGTGACTCTATGTTTGTACTCTACATCATCAATAATCCCTAAGGTTGTAGTCTTGGTGTGATTAGCTAGCATAGTGCCTAGGAGATGCTCAATCCTAGTGATCAATTCCTTATCATTAGCTAGGAGTGTGTCCAAATTCTTTATCCATGCACTTAGACTCTAGATCTTATCCAATATTATTCCAAATATGGAATTAATGTGAGATAGGCTAATAGATTTGAATTTATGAATCTTGTTCCTAATTATGATGTTAATGAGATCACTTATCTTAGTCTCTGCCTCCTACCACTCTATTATTTATCCCTTGGCCACCTCACCTTATTGGCCTAGGGCATCCTAATTTAGCTTTTTTGATTTCAAATAATCAAACATATCAAAGAATGATGTTTAAAACATGTTTATTATGACATCAAACACTGATAAAATGGACTATGTCTCTAATTTTTCCTTTTCTTTTTCTAAATTTTGAATTCTCTACTTCATGCCTCTAATGCTAGCTCTGACTTAGGCATTGTGAGCCTCTGATAGGATTTTAATATCTTCCTCATGGATAGGAAACTCACCAAGTTGTTGACCTCTAACTAGTGTTAACCCTGTAAAGGGATCAACCTTTTAGAAAGTGAACTCCTTAGTTCTTACCATGGCTTTCCTTGTTGTGACCCTTTCTAATCTAGATATTTTTGGATTGAATTGCACTATAGTAATTGGCTCTATGTATTTTAGAGGCTCTAGGACCTCAACTCTAGTGCTATTGGATGCTATCAAAGCATATAATTTCTAGCCCTATAGTAGTTATTCTTCTTCTTTCTTCTTATTATTTCATTAAATCCCTTATCCATGGATTGATTTCTTCATGAACATCAATATTCATGGATTGAGTCAAGGCCCAAGAGTGGGAGTGGGAAGGGATCTTATACAACTTACCATAGACAAACCAATCAGGGATGATTGGTTTAGAATGGGTAACTCTTCACTAAACAAGTTAATCTCACTTATGGGATGAGTGAGGGTCAACTTTGGCCTCTTCCTTGATCCAATAGGGACTAATGCCAACTCCACCTTTCTATTTTCTACTTGTGCCACTAGGACTATGTCAAGGTCTATTTCCTTCCCTTTCTCTTCCTTCTTAGCTTGTTCTACTTGAATTTTTGCTTCTTCAACCTATACTTTTTCTTCCTCATAACTATAAGATTTAACAAGGTCTTTGAGTGCACCCTTTACTATTTCATCATACTCAAGGGAAATCAACCCCAAGTACTTAATTAGGGATGGTAGTCTCTGAGGGGGAGTTGGGGATGAAGGTCCCTCACCAAGTCTCTCCTCTAACTTCTCCTTGATTATTAACTTTACAATTTTTACCTAGGGATATGGTGGATCCAATTAGGTTTGTTCTTAGGGTGGCCTAGAAGATCTAGGTAACTAATGGTAATGTAAGGGATGGATCTACCATATGTCTCATACTGGTTTGTTATCACTAGTCAATTTTTTTACAATCTTGAGGTTGGTATACATGGTTCCAAAATAGTGGAAGCCAATGAATATCCCACTATCTGATATCATCTAATCAAAATGGAAAAGAGTCTCTATGTTTGGACATGGTGTCCACCTAATTCAAATCTTGTAAAATTATTCTTCTTATGGTCAAAAGAAAGGGATGGAGGAGACCCTTTCTTTTCTCTTTGAAAAATCTATCAACACCATGAAGGAGTTGAGATGTAATTCCTATTCTACCAACTTAGGAGGAATGTAGATAGGTAATCTATAGGGCTAGGTCAGAATTCTAACCATACAATTTGGATAAAACCATATATCAGCCATTAAATCCACATACTTCTTAATCAAAGGGGAAACCCTAGGCATGGAATCCCTATGATGGCCTCTACCAATGTAAGATAGACATAGTCACATATGAATTGCAAGTGGTGCTTATATTTAAAGATGTGTAGTTTTGAATAGTGGTGGGAGTTGGTGGTTCTGCCTTCAAGAGACTAGTTCTTAATGTTGGGGATCTTGGTGGAAGCCAGTAGGGCATCCAAAAAATAAGACATCATGTAAAATTTCTTGATTTCCCTCTTAATTAAAGTGAATTGTTTCCCTGAGAAGACATTGATCATATCTCCAATTAGAGGGGTGAACTTTTTTTCTATCATAAAGTAGACATAGTACACCCAACTCTTGTTGACATAAGTGGTGGCAAAGGGTCTAGATACTCTATTTAATAGGGTCATGATTAACCTAATCCCTTCCATAAACTAGCCAATGAAGATATTTCCTTCAAAGTCCTGGAATACGTGGTTCCCTTGGAGTAACCATGGTGTGAAGATGGTGTCTAGGTCATGCTCAGTGGTCCATCCTTTGATTATAGGCAGGTCTACATGCAGTTTTGGTAATTTATAATAACTCTCAAAGGCTAGTGGGGAAATGTAGGTAACTTTATTAGAGATTCTATCATGGATATTCCAATCACCATAAATTCTATAATCAATGAAAATTAGAACAAGGACATTAATGCAGTGAAGTACCTCTAGTTTGGCAGCTACATAGTGGAGGCTAGCCATTTGAACTGTGATCAAGTCATAGTAATTTATACTTATTGCAGCAATCCTCTACTCCTCCTTGGTGATGGGTTTCAGATCCTCTATGATATAGAAGAGCTCAAACCAATTCTTTTTTCCATTGTTTAGGGCTATGACATCCAACTTTGTATCCTTGAAAACCTTTCCTTCATTATCCATAGATAGGTACAACTCTATCTCATCTCTTAATTATTGTCTTCGAGTTGCCATGGATTATATGTTTGAAAATTCTTTACAAATGGATTATAAATGGTCTCTAGTTAGATCTTTAATTTTTAAAAAACATAATTAAGCTTCCTTTGAATTCATTGGTAATAAATCCAAGTTTAATTAGGGTTCTTTTAAGCAAGTTTAGGGATTCAAAGTTTTAATGGTGGTAGTTCATTTGAAATTTATATCATACATGCTTTGGATTTGATTTGGACCTTTGAATTTATAATTTTGCATTGTAAGGCACATAATATCTATTATTTTATCATTTTCTTCTTTCATGGTGCTTATATGGCATCAATCTAGAACCTTTCATAGCATTTTTCATAAATTCCTTTTAAAGCACTAGTTGTTGGCATTTAAAAATGACTTTTTTACTTCACACCATTGGATCAAAATCTTATTTTAGTGATATCCATCGATTATGATTTGGGTTCTTGCATGTTTATTCATTTCCCTCATACTAAGTCCCATGTTTATGCCACTTGGCACCTCTATGGGCCTTTTAAGCTCTAGTACCATTTTCAGTCACACTTTGAACATGTGTTCACCATGCATCAAGCCCATAGGCTCTCATAACTCCATTGAAAAGTCATCAGTGCCTTCACATCATTGGATCATTCTCCCACGATGAAGCACAAGTCATAGGATCTCCCAAGATGCACGAGATTTAAGTTAGCACATAGACATAAAATAACTTTGGCTACATTTTTTTTTACCTAAGTTTATTTCATATTGATAAACACAAATAGACTTAGGTTATAGCATTTTACGCTAAGTTTTTAAATCAAAGAACTAGGTAGGGACTTATGTTTTAAATACCTTAGGCTAAGGTTCATTTTGTTTTTATTAAACATGAAATAAACTTTAGGCTAAAGTGTTTATATCTAAGTCTCCTAGATGTATACAAAGGGGACCATGGCTAAATATTTAGGTCAAATTTTACACTGTGTTTAATAAAACACAATGCATGCTTTGGGCTAAAATGTTTAGGTTAAGCTCATAGAACATACTCAAAAGGGTCAAAATGATATAAAGATCAAATGCTGAAATTTTACATAGGGCTTATTTTATCAATAAATACACTAAAACCTTTGGTTAAAATCATTTGGGCTAATTTTATGTCACAAAGATCCTTTTAAATAAGACTTAGTATAATTCTCTAACCTAAGGTTCACAATATTTAAACAAAATTTAATGGGGACCTTAAGATATAGACTTAGACTAAGTTCATTTTGCATATATTTATACAATAAGACCATCTCAATATTTGTAGTTCAAATATTTATAGTGTTTTTTCATCCTTCGAGGGCTTCCATTAGTATGCAAGGGACTTTATGAGCTTCTTAGAAACATTTTAGGGTGCATCTTAGTCCTAAGAAAAATAATTCATTAGCTTAAATTTGATGGTCTCATGGATGTCAAATACATCCTCACATACATCAAATGATAGTCACGTGAATGTTAAATTTAATCTAGTGAAGCTTTTAGTTTGATGGGCTTAAAGTTGATGGTCATGTGGACATTAAATACATCCTCATATATGTCTAATGATGGTTTCATGAACATCAAATTTAAGCCCATCAAACTTCATGTGCTCTAATATGAGAGTGCCACTTGGTGGTTCCATGGGGCCTCCCAAGATCTTTGACTCAATTCACTCTATTGGATCAATAATCATGATGAAGTGAGGACCATCTAATCATGATCCAAGAGATTGCTCATGATTGATCCCTTCTACCATGGGAACCCTTTTTCTTTTAATATTTGAACATGGGAGTGTTGTATGGCAACTCCATAGAGATCTTAGGCTTCTAAATTTTCAATGATGTCTTTGCTCCATCTGATCTTCAATCTATGATAAAGCAAGAATAATTGATTGTGATCTGAGATCTCAAACGTGATTGGTTAGAGAACTAAGTGCTCAACTTTGTCAGGATTATTTGCATCATCTGATCAAGAGGCCATGAGGAAGCACAAATAATTAGATCTTGTCATTTACATGTTTTTAAAGTTAAACCCTAGGCCTTCCTCATGTTGTGTGATCAATAATCATGATGAAGCATGGATCATTAGATCTACAAGATGCAAGGAAATTAATTTAGACTCAAGACCAAATGCGAGTTTAGGCTAAATTTTTTTATACTAAAGTCCTTTTTGTGCTAATAAATATGATGGGTCATTAGTATTAAAACTTTAGGCTAAGTAGGAAATATTAAAAGGAACCTCATTAGGACATAAAAGGACCCTGTTAACATAAAATTTAGACCATGGTTAGAAATAAAAAGGAACAAAGGAGAAAATAAAAGTCGACCAAACATAATTTTTAAGCTAAGGTTTAGTCATGTTTAAAAACACAACCAAGCCTTAACATAAAAACTTAGGCTTAAGTCCAAACATATTTAAAGTGTTCCCACCAAATTTGAATTCAAACATGAACCAGGGGTTTATACTAGGCTTTTAGAACATGAACCATCAATAAGGGCTCCATGAAACCTGACACTTAAAGACATGAAGACCAATCATTAGAAATGTTAGGTAAGCTTAAAACAAACCATAAATCAATAACTAATTTTGACAAAAATAAAAAGGAACAAAATAGAAAATAAAAGTGGACCAAACATAATTTTTAAGCTAAGGTTTAGTCATGTTGAAAAACACAACCAAGACTTAACATAAAAGCATAGGCTTAAGTCCAAACATATTTAAAGTGTTCCCACCAAATTTGAATTCAAACATCAACCAGGGGTTTATGTTAGGGTTTTAGAACATGAACAATCAATAAGGGCTCCATGAAACCTGAAACTTAAAGATATGAAGACCAATCATTAGAAATGTTAGGTAAACTTAAAACAAACCATAAATCAATAAATAATTTTGACAGAGTGGATGATCTTAAAATTTTGAATAATATTCAAAATAGGCCATGCTTGTAGGGTTAGGCTTTAAAACATCTCAAGGGTCCTAGTTTTTAAAAACTGGGGTATGTTGACCTCAATAGTATCATTAAGTATTTTATAAACTCAAGTTAATAAATAATATATAATTCATATATTTAATGATGTATTTAATCAAATAAATGGTCTTTAAAAAACAACCCTTGTAATGTTTTTTATTTTGCATCTGCTTAACTAGTGGAACTCCCATGCCAATAGAAATCATTTTCTCTTTTTTGTATGTAGAAAATTATTCTTAAAATAAAAACAATCTCTTAATAATTTTTTGGGTTTTGTGCCCTTTGAAAAAATCTTTTTGGAACATTTTGAACCATTCAATTTTATTGATAAATGATGGAAATATGATGATTTTACTATTTGTAATCATTTTCTTAGTTACAGATCTGATGGTTTGGTCTAGCTGAAGTCATGTGGAACTTATCATCCTAGAAAACCAAGTAAAGTTTTTTATGCTTTCCAATAACTATATAATAAATTTATGTCCCTTGTTTTAGCTTTCTTGTTGTCATGAAATCTTAAGTCTTCGATAGCCATGATGGATGTAGGATGCAAATTTTAGTTTGGTTTCTCATCAAAAACTATTAATGATATAATACTTCACATATGTGTTGATTGTGATAGTTTAGAGATTAAACAACATATAAATAAGCATGTATGTCTATCAAAATCTTTTGAAAATTTTCAATCTCTATTAATCACCAACATGTTATAAAAATGTTTAAGAATGTGAATTTTTATTTTATTTGACATTATAACATTTAAATGTCTACAAAAATTGGATACATGCATTATTTGTGTGTATCACATATATTTTTAAAATAATAAGTGAATATAAATATATGTAGTAGTGTTTAAATATTATAATTTAAATTGTGTGTGTATGTGTGTGTTTTTTGATGAAAATGTTTGTGTGTGTGTGTGTGTGTGTGTGTGTGTGTGTGTGTGTGTGTGTGTGTGTGTGTGTGTGTAATTTCGTTATATAATAATTTAATATGTATCCAAGTATAGTACCTTTCAAACAATAAATTTCAAGGCAAAAATAGATGAAACATAATAAATTGGAGCTAAGATGTCAAAATCTATCTTTTGCCAACTCATGACTATAAGCATAGAGTTGTCGGTTACTCTTGCTAAGGTGAATATGTGGTTATATTATATTATCATTTGAATTATTTAAAATTTTGGAGTTTGATTTGGATAGATTTTATTTTATGTAAAACCAATCTTGTAATAAGTGCCCACCAAAGATGATGATTATGAAATCATAGCTAAATTTTAGATTAGAGGTGGATAATAGTAATTTTAGATTAAATTTTTAGTAGTATATACTTATAGGCAACTATGAATGATTAGTAATAAATTCAGGATGATAAGGACCCATTTTAATATAATCTAACTATGAGGCTTAGGAGCATCTCAATTAATTTTGGGTATAATTATTATTAATGTCTTAAAACATTAAATATTTAGACTCTTATTATTTTAAAATCTTCCTTTGTGAACACATAGTACTAATGTCATAGATGCATTAAGATAAGATAAAATAATGATATCAATGTCCAACACTAACCATAGGAGGTTAAAAGGTTCCTGAGGAAAAATACATCTATATTAAGTAATAAGTAGTTAAAATATTTATATCAAAAAATTGCATTTTCTTTTGATTATTGTCAATATTTCCTTAGTATCTAATATTGGGATTGATTTAACTTTTTGGGGTTTTAATAATGTGAATCCTAAGTTAGATTAAAGGGATGAGTTATCTAAATCAATGAAATAATATGCAATAAATAACCACTAATTTGTTATAGATTTTGACTTATTTTAGATATCTAAAAATAGTAATAAATATGTGCAAATAGATAATTATTTAGAAAATAATTGTTACATAAGATCTAGGTGCTGAAAATAGGTTACAAATCAATCTGAGTGTCATCAATAAGGTCCCTAGGTCAGATTCTTTACTTGATAGTAACACCAAAACCTAGATAGTAGTGCCATATGGCTTTAGTGACCTAAAAATGGTGTTAGTGTCCTCTTTATAGGATTGTTCCTATTTTATAAAGTACCTATGATTGTGTTTTTAGGTTCTATTCCAACACAGACAAAACCTAGAACTCTATATTGTGCCTAGAATATTTGATTTAGTATGCAAACCCTAATCCTCCTTACAAGTATGGCATGAGATAAAAATGTGTGTTCATTAGTAGGATAGGCTGGACATCATCAACATCTAAATGTAAAGAGAGTTGCCTACATATCAATACTCTAAAGAGGGATCAAGACTGATGTAGTTCTCTCACCTAGTGATTGGTGCAAGTTCAAGTGAATTCCAAAATGATAGTGGTCTTGAATGCCTTGAGTGTGCTTGAGATTGGAAATCTTTGAAATCTAGGTTTAGAGAAACTATAGATGATAGTATACAGAACTAGGGTAAAATGGGGATTAATAACCTTGATTTTACTCAACTTGTTTCTTATTTGAATACACATTTTGCATTTATTTTCCCTCTAGTGGATAAAGGTCTAATAGTCTTGCATTTATAGTAATTTGTAACTTGTGTGGATAATAAAATGTGCTTATGCCTACCTTAAGAGAGGCACACATTTGAAAATATATCTATTTGAGAGAGTTAATTCAAGGGACACTAGAGCCAAGTTGGGTACACTAGTGCCATGTGGCTCTAGTGTCCTTAATATGGTGCTAGTGTCCAATCAACTAGTTGTTGGGCATAATGGGTTAGGATCTAGGAATGCAATTATAAGACTGTGTTTGAGCTGATTGGAGATGTTTATGGTTTATGCAATAAATGAAAAAGTATGATAAAGGCTCTCGGATAAGTTTAGGGATAATCTAGGAATAATATATCTCAAGCAACACTCTTAGCATCCAAATACTACTTTTAGGTGATTATATCCCCCCCCCTTGTACTAAAAATGAAACAAAGTGAAATAACTAGTATGAAGGAAAAAGAAGCATACCTAGACATACCTAAGAAGTAAAGCCTATCTAGTTGAGTCTGAGTATGCGAAGCTAGGTTTGTGTATGTGAAACATGATCTAAAGCAATGACCTGTAATGAAATGTGCAAAAATCAATCCTTACTTAAGATATTATCCAAAGAAAAATACTATGTTGAATAAAGTAACTAAGTAAATATGAATAAATAGATAGGAAAGAGGAAAGAAATGAATACACCTTGTTGGGTATATCAACCAATAAATGAATCTAGTGATAACCTATGTGTGTTTTTATGTACATAATGATCAAATCATTGAATAAATTAGATTGAGCTGATAACTTGCTCAATCCTCATATGTGGGTGACTCAAGAACTCAATCTGATTTTGACTCCATCATTGCCCACCCTTGCTTGGTGGATCATGACCTATAAATAGCTTGGTTAAGACTATAAGTGTGTCTAACTCTCTCATTTAGGTGGCTCAAGAACTCAAGTAAGCTATGAATCCACAATTTCCCACCCATGTGTAGTAGATGCATCTGAAACTAAACTATGTAAATTGCTGAAATTATCTAATTGGGTATATTTAACTATGTATGTCAAATCCACAATTACTTAGGTACATTAGGTGGATTTAGGAACTCAAGAATGCCAACCACTATAGATTAATTAAGGCATGAAACTATTGATAACCTAGAATATGATACCAAGTGTATATAACATAGATAATGATGTGGAGTTTGTCATTCCATTTGATCAACATGTGCATAAATGAGCATATGGAAACTATGTGTTGTGCACATGCCCCCAATCTAATATTTAAGTATATTAATTCTAAACTAAGTATATAATAATTATATTTATGTATCTAAATTGAATGTGGGAGGGATCATGTCATATATGATGCCCCAAATATGAGAAACTAGTATGAATATTAAGATGAATGTGAGTGTATCTGAGCAAAATCTAAACATAAATATCAAACCTATAACTATATATATGTAAATTTGTATTGTACCTAGTGTACTATTTTGGCTAATTTAGACTACCCTAAATTTAGGGATACTGGACAATAGTGCCATGTAGTAGATATTAGTGCCATGTGGCACTAGTGTCTCAATGTGGGCTCTAATGTCTATCTGGTCTAAAATCTGGGTGACTAAACTACTTTTTGCATCCTTGTTTTTATTTTTGTGTCTGAATTATGTTTAATTTCTTAAAACTAAGTAAGTGTGCTAAAAATGATCTATGAATAGAAATGTAGGAGCTTGATCTCTATGACAAACCCCTATGAATGCCCCCTCTTTTTAGGGTAGTTGCTGAAATGTGTAAGAACTATCCTCAAAATAAAATAGCTTTAAAAAATATGTTAGATGGAGCATATATGATAACTATGTGATATTCTAATATAATTTTCAAACATAACATCAAAATGTAAAATAATCTAAGCATAAGTATGTAATGCGAGATGTATGTTGTATCTAGCATTTCAAAAAGGTGTCAAGATATATGTAATCAATGTGTATAGCAAAAATATTAGTAGTTACCTAGGGGGATGGGTCATGATGTCCATCACAACACCCAAGTAGGGAGGGTGGATGCATAAGGTACCTCATGGCATCAAAAACTAGTGTGTGTAACAAGAAAAGACAAGTGTCATGGTGAAGACGTACACAAGAAATCATACATACAAAACACATGAAGCATATAAAAGTAGGCCAAGGGGACACTATACAAGGGACATGGGTACATGTAACTAAATTTTAGCATATAAGACATGCAAGGACATGCTCAAATGTCCACATATGCAAGTAATAAGTAATTTATCTTAGAGCCACATAGGAGGACATGTTCAAATGTCTGCATATACAATCAAGAAAACACACACAAGGGACATGGGCACATGTCTAAGGCATACACATATAGATGTGGCATAGAGCCAAAGAATAATGACATATTCAAATTCCCTCAAAATGGAAGAAGCATAGGAAATAAAATCAAGTCTAGACTAAGAAAGATAGAAATAAAAGCATGTATAACTATGAGGTATAAATCTGTGTAAATGCTAGGATGTACATTGCTAAGTCTAAACTAGTGATAGTTGGAAAAATATTAGCATGAGTAATAATGATTTATATCAAGCTATATTAGTGCATAAACTAGAATGTATAAAATGTAAGGATATAACCTGGTAGTAGAAACTATGTATAAGATGCCCTTGAGTGGCTAGATGTATCAAATGAATAAACTTGGATTGGTGTATATGTCCCTAGTAGGTAGATGTTAGAAAGTATGGAGTAGTGTGACTAGAGTCTTATATGTAATCTGCAAGCACTCAACAAGAACAAGTGAATAATTTATGTATGATAAAGCTAACTATACTAAGATAGCTAGCATATGTAATAAATGGAAAGTATAAGAAATGTAAGCATAGCAATGCATACAATCTATAATTTTTTTATTTTTTGAGTAATATTTGATTTTTTTTGTGTTTTGACATGTTATATTTTTTGTATTTTATGGATATAATCTATGTAAAAGCAAATTAAAATAAACTATGTACAAGGAGAAAGAGAAAAGAAGGTAAGTATAAGTAAAATGACAATGAATAGTGCATTGTTTATATGTAGAATCTCCTTATATGCATGATGTTCAATGAATTTTTTCTTCCCTTTCCATTAAGTGAGATAGATAGTATACTTTCAAGCTAGGATTTTCTATGATGATGTATGGTCCAATCCAATTTGGTTTAAACTTTAATTTATTCTCTTCTTTGGTGTTGACATTTCTGAGATTTTCTATTAATATTAAATCATTGATTTTGAATTCCCTATTATGGAATTTGTTATTTTAGGTTCTCTAGATTCATTTTTGATAAGCTCTAAAATGTTAGACATCTTGGATATGTGTGTGATACAACTATTCTAGTTCATGGAGATGTCACTCTCTATATTTATCATCTATGATGATCCCTTTTAAAGATACTCATAAAGATGGGATTTACAATTTCAATATGATAATGGATTTTGTGCCATATAAAAGTGAATGAGGAGTAGATCTTAATGGTGTGCATATGACAGTGTGTTAATCTCAAAGTGCATAGATGAGTTGATTATGTCAATCATCACCAAATTTGGTAACTATTTTTATGAAAATACTATTGGTGATCTTGTTTGTTGCCTCTGCTTGACCATTACCCTATGGGTAGTATGGTGTAGATAATGTGTGTTAGATTTTGTATTTGGCACAAAATTGTTTCCCTGATTTAGTTTTGAAAGAGGTTCCATTATTTGTAATTATGGCTACTGGGAGATTGAATCAATAAATAATATTGGTCATCAAAAATTAAAAAAATATCCTCGCCCTTTATTATTTGTAATGGGATGGATTTGACCCATTTTATAAAATATTTTGTAGCTATGATAATGAATTTTTTTCCTCCTATAGATTTTGGATTTATATTACCGATCAGATCAAATCACCATAGCATGAATGGCCATGGGGATATGATAGGTTAAAGATATTGTGAAGGTACATAAAGCAAGTTACCATGGTGTTGACATTTATTCCATAATTTTTCATAGTCTTGGGATTCTTATTGCATGGTTCGTCAATAATAACCTTGTTTGAGTAACTTGTATGACATTTATTTACTACTGAAATCAACACCACATTCACTATCATGTATTTTTTGAATAACCAATTTAGCTTCCTCAATTTTTAAACATTGGAGTAAGTGTCCATCAAAAGATCTCCTAAATAAATCACCACCAATGATGACATATCTAAGAGAGTTTCATTGTAGTTTACGCTCTTCATTTTTTGTAAAATTATTTGGTGTGATAAATGTATTCAAAAAGTTATATATTCTAGAGAACCATTCAGATGGTATTATACTATGTGTGGTAACTTATTCATTGTTGTAAAATCAAAAATCTCCCATTTATTTTTATTCATCAATGACTGATATTCAACATCCATGGCTTCTTTCCAAGGTTTTAAATCATGGGATTCATGAACCATTTATGGCTCAAAATATTATGCAATTATTCTCATAAGATCAAAATTCACCTCTTCACAAGCCATGATATGATTCCTTATCCTTGAAGTGGAAGTGTATAGGACTCCTTCCATTTTTTCATCTTGAATAGTGTTGGTATACCTCTTGGGCATACGTTTAATATTATTTTTGGATGGTGGAATTGGAATAATCATCATCACTACCAATATATTCATAACCATTATAAATTTCTATAAGACTAATATTTGTGTCGGGTTTTGATGTGGAGGGTGGATTTGACTCACCTTTATCATTGAATAAAACAACTCTATTGATGTATATCATCTTTATATTAATATAACGAGTCAATAAACATTCAACTCTTCACTATACCTTATAAATATTTTTTTCCCAAAAAAAAATCATAATTTATTCATTTCAGATTAAAATTAAAATTCATAGATTCTTAAAGGCATTTAGTAAACCCTTTACCCATTTCATAAGGGATATAAATAAAGGACCTTCATCCCCAATCCATTCTATAGAAAAAAGGTGAGAAAAAAAATATAAACAAAATAACAAAGTGCATAATACCAAGAATAAACCAAAATAAATAATCAAATAAATTTAAAGTTGAATAAAGGCACTTATATCCATAGTCTAAAGCTTCCAAGCCACCACTAAAGGGAAGCCCATCAATCAACACTAATATTAGAAGGCACACACCAAAAAACTATCCGTACACATACAAGCCAAAAATGCACAACAGTTATCCAAAATCGCTAAGGAAAAGGAACTTAGAGGTAAGTAGAATGAGTAATGGAGGATTGCATGCCAGTATGATCTTACATAATAATCCATTATCTTCTATTCAGACCAAGACCCTCCTTTGATAGTTCATCAGCTAGTTCATTATTTTCACATAAATATGGTATAAGGTAAGAGAAAGAATCCTATATTGGAGACCACATACCTCTTTAAAAAGAGGTTGAAGTGTGAAGTTTCTTAACACATATTCCTTCCCAAGTCATTTGATCACCAATAAGGAGTCTCTAAAAACCTAAAGATGTGCTAATCCACAATCAAAGGCCAGTGTGAGAAGTAATTTTAGGTCCATTAATTCAGAAAAATTGTTGGTGCCCTGACCAATCCCAGCTTTTTATTTAATTACATGTGTATTATAAAAAAATAGAATACCACCAGCTCCTCCCACTGGTTTTTCTCCTTGAGAATTCCCATCAAATAAAGATCAGGCCTGCCACCTATCAATAACTTCTTCCACAATCTACCTTGGAGCTTTGGTAATCACCACTATTTTATAGAAACCATAAATGTTTAGGCCTTGGATAACACACTGCATTAGATGGTTGTCTCTATCTTCAAAAATATTAGCATTTTTCATCAACCATATACCCCATTCCATAATTAATAGGAATGCCCCATGATTTTTACAAGCTGCATTATCACACCAATTTTTATACCCTAGAAATATACACTATGGATTTTTAATAAGAAAAATTATTATTCTTTTTTGTAATATGCATATGATATTTGAAACCAAAAACAATAATATGATATAAAATGGTTTTACCTTGACCATGCTTCTGTTAAAATGATTCCATCAAAAGATTTGGTAGGTACAGAACTTAACAAATGAATAGTTTTGTAAACTAATTAATACCAATATGGATATGTTAGGGGGCATATTTTAACATGCACACACTAATTTAGAAATGGTATGATTTCATTTCTCAGAAACACTATTTTTATATAGTGTATAAGGAAATATCATTGAAATTAAATGGCATGTGCCTTAAAAATATAAAGAATTAATTACTTGTGTATTTCCCCTCCCCATTTTTCTAAGTTTAGGACATGTATGTAATGACCATATTATGATTCTATGAGAGATTTAAAATATTTGAAAATTTGGAAGGCTGAACCTTAGTCTTCAAGAAATATAACCAACATTTTATATGAGTAATCATCAAGAAATATTTGAAACTATTTATATCTAGTAACTCTTGGAGTGACATGCCCACATAGATTGGTATGCACTATATCTAATGGACTATTTTCTTCATATGTGATTGTGCCAAATGAAACTCTATGTTTTTCTAATTTAACAATTTGAGCATAAACCATCAGTATTATTTAGTGAGGGAAGGCTTATCACCATGTTGTGTCTACTAAGTACAAGTAAGTACCCAATATTTAGGTTTCCATATAAATAAATTTTAAAACTAAAACATGGTTTTATTAGTGGGAGATATCAATCTAGTATATTTTCACTATACCAAAAGCTTAACAAATAATTTTTTATCTTCTTAACTTGTCTCAAATAATCCAAACCTTTTTTCCATTTTTATGATCAAATTAGACCTTGAGTTATGATAGATAAATTGACTTATAAAAAAGACATTTTTTGTTAGTCTTGGAACATATAGGACTTTTTTAATTTTACATCCATGATCACCAAGTGATAAATAAATATCCATGTACCTTAGACAGTATATGAGGTCATCTCCTAGAGATAAATTACCTCAATAAGATGAATGGTGAAAAGTGGTGGACCAATTATTACATTTGGTCATGCACCTTATGGTGCCATAATGGATGTACCATATTATATCTAGAGGAGGAATCTCATCATTTATTTGTGTATAAAAAATAAAATTATCATCTAAAGGATCATTGTTTTCAACAATTTTGTTATGTAATTGACATTGAAAAGGCTTATTTTATAGTTGCATGTGTATTATGGCTTCTTATAATTCACATGTGGTGATTTATGAGAAGTTAGATTATTGTTGTTGAAAGATATTTTTGTGAATGAATTACACCAACAATCCTTTGATTCATATCCTATCTTTGCACATGTTAGATAGATATTCAAGAAGTGAGATTTGTTTTAATGTTTTTTTACTAACTTTTTTGATTGGGAGACTGATTTGAAGGATTCATTGGCTTCTTTCCCTTTTAATGGATAGCTAGTGCATGTTCTTGACTTTCATCTTATTTTTACATGGAATTTTAATGCTAAAACTTACTAATCAACTTCTCAAAAGTTGGTTTCTTCTCCTAGATATTGAGAGAAGTCAAAAAAAATATTTCAAGTGGGGGAGAAGCACTCTTTTGACTTTGGATACAAGGTATTTTTCTGACACTTTCTCACCCAATTCTTTTAGTGAGACCCGTAATCCTATAACATAATGGAGAAACATTTACAAAATTTTAATTTGCCTTTCATTTGATATAGTTAGTAGATATTGAAATATGGTTGTATACACTTTATAATGTCACTTTCAACCTACCTTCACTATAATGACTTGTGCACACAAATATTACTCTAGTTCACCATTCTCTCACATCCACACACTTGATATGAGTTTGAACCTCCCATTTTTCTATGACTACCTACATGAACCTATCAATCTATGTCAAACCATATAAATATCTTACTTATACATCTCTAGTTCATTAAATTCACATTCCTATCTCTGGGACATGAATGATAGGTTCAAACATTTTCATCCATGAAACTAATTTAAAGGTGACATTAATGACCCCATCTAAAAAATGACTATATTTAAAAATTAAATAATTCATATAGGTCATCTCATTTTTGTAGCATGTTTATGGCATGATAAATTATTCAAATAGATTCACATAAATATAAATAAAACCCATAATTAGTACCCCCTTGGCACTTATCTATCAATCATCTATACACTACTTCACATTGTAAAAAACTAATCTATTCATACCAAATTCCAAATCAGTCACTAGGAGCATTCATCACCCAATTCTAAAGTACACTAAACCAAGTGAAGAGTGAATATTATTAGGTATCAAAACTAGATTTTTAGGTGCATTTATATAGTAATGGGGCACAATTGTGCATTCAAATTAAGGGGGACAACTATGTGTCACTTTACTTCCCTTCTAAGAGTATTAAATGCATTCATAGTAGTAAAATCATAAAAGGGGTTTATTGGGGTCAAATTAAACCATTACATTTCCCATGTTTTATAATTTTTATCCCTTCATAAGTTAACCTAGTGTTTCAAGGATAATGATATTGATTTATATAGTTGTGCACAAATTAATGTGTCAATATCATACAAACAATTATATCACAAGAAAGTAAACTTGAGTGCATAGTTGCAAAGCCTCAAAATAACCCAATAGAGTAAAACCCACCTTAGTAACTATCAAAAAAATATTTTCCCTACCATGATGTTAATGACCCTACATGCACAAATGGTCAGTTCCATATATGAGAAATATTTAATATTTCTTCTATCCCCTTCTCACTATTAGAAGTCATTCAACAAATTAGGAAATATAAGTATCATGATCCCTTTAGTAATTTATATAATTAATACATTCCACATGTCAAATCAATTTTAATAACTTATATTCATATTCATGCTTAAATTTCATACTTTACAATCTTAATAACATTCAATTTTATATCTTAATTATGGTTGCATAATCCAAATTAGGGTAAAACATATTAGTGAACCTGTGTATTGTATAAAATCATGTAATCCATTGACCTCCTTAGGGTTTCATATTTTTTTCACTAGGGTTTCCATTCCTAAAACCCCTAATATTTTTATATTTTATTTATTGGCAAGAGTAGGATTTCCTTGTGTTTTGAGTACTCAATTTGGACTAAATTTTTAAAATGAATAATTACGTTAAAACACCTAATATTTTTCACCCCCTAAATTTCTTAATAGGAAGTTATAGAATGCAAGGACATAGATCATGCATGATAAATAATGTTAATATACAAAAAATATGTGATATTTATTCTCCTTCTCTATAAATTATAGTGATACAAATGAGTTTGATGATTCTCTCTCCTCCCTTGAAAAGTAATGTTGCAATCTTCCTCATTATCCTATAAATATAAGTGAAAATATCTTATTTTAGATTTTATTGAAACATAATGTGATTATATTTATGCTATCACTTTACAATCACAATGTGGTGAAAATTCCATGCTAGGAAATGATTCAAAAATATGTAATCCCTATAATGCAATCCTAGTCAATGCTATAATTTTGGTTTTAAATCTATTATACCTATGTTTATATTAGGTAGTGATTTAACATAAATGAATGAATATTTCCAAAAAAAAATCCATTAAAATATCCATATAATTTCAATGATAAAATTTATTGGATGCACTCCAAAAATAAATCCAAGCTTTATGTTTTAAGATTACATCACTTGATGATAAGTTGACATATATTAAAACTCATGACCATGGAAATATATTAGTTCATCATAATAAATTTACACACAAGGCAATTAATAATAGGATACACAAAAAAGGAAATTATAAATGTGGTTATGGATATGAAGATCTAACAGTGTGTGTTACTTACTAAGATTCCAATTAATTTCATACATAAAAGGAAATAATAAAAGCACATAGTTTCAAGACCAATGTTACCATGAAGGAACCTACTATAAATAAGAGTCAACTAAATAAGTTTAATAGTTTCAAATATCAACCATGTAATATTTTGGATATTTTATTTGATATAAATATAGTCAACTTAACTCATTATCACTATCACCCTCCTTGTCTCCTTGAATTAGTAAAGACAAAACCATTTTGAGACTATCATTGTATTAATGGACATTATGATAACCATTGTTATGCATTGGTACAAAAGGTTAAATAAATAAATGATAGGGGGATTATCACATTTTTAAAATTTGACACTAATTCAATAAGATACCCTTATCCATCTTCCTCTATTATTCATTTGAAGAAGACCATAAAATCCTAGGACATTCTTGAAAAGGACAAATTGTTCCATCAAGATTATAAAGATGATATTTCTAAGAGATTATTTTCTTATAATTCATATTCTATAGGGATTGATGTTATAAATGATAAATAATAAAGAAATTGATGCAAAATTATTAATAAATTAACCAAGATCATATTAATAACATTGAAAACATAGAAAAATGAAGCAATAATACATTGAGAAGAAATCAAGTCATAAAATGAGAGATGAGCACTAACAAGTGTGGAGACCTTTAAACAGAGAAAACCTCCATAATATAGTATAATATTTGCAAATAATAGAAATTAAAATTAAAGAGAAAGTGATAAGAGTGGATTAAATCCAAAAGAGTCATCACAAGATTGTTACATCAATATTGTTGTGTTATGAAGAATGGGAAAAGAAAGCTCAATAAATTGAGCTTGGAAGAAAAATGAGTTACATGAACAACCTTCATGTGTGTGTGTCAAATGTCCCTAATCCTCTTACAAGTGAAAAGGATGTGCGTGACATATGGGGGGAGGAGTTACTTGTGCAAGTTACTATTAAGGTGTGTTCACATTATTAATCTGTAATAACATAAATATTGTTAGTTAAAACAATATTACGTTAATAGTTTATGGTTATGTAAGTTAGTTAATAATAATATATTATTATATAATAATAACATATATTAGGAGTTTTTTGTATGTGATTTTGGAGTAAATCACCCAACTCACTATTATAGGAGATTGTGAGAGATTCTAGGAGATTTAGTAGTTAGTGGGATTCTTAGATAATAGGATATTCTATCCTATATATTTGTATTGTGTTGAATGTAATATTCAATAAGTATGGAATAAAATATTATTATTATTATGCATTTTATTTTTTGTGTATTCAACTTTATCTCTATAACTCAGATCTTCCCCAAGAGTAACTCCTAAGTCCTACAAATGGACAAGAGAGGCAAGAGACACCTCATAAATATGGGATAAAGTGCATTTATAATAATAATAAATGCACACCTAAAAGAGATGTATGATAAGTTAAACTAGCCTAAAGGACTAAAAATCCTAAATTGAATTAAAATAAGGTTAATCTCTAACAACACCCCCCTCCCCACCCTTAATCTTATTTTAGGTTGTGAAAGTGGAGAAAATATTTTAAAAATAAGGAAGGGAGTTTAAATTACATAATGTTCCCCTTTAATATAAACTTCCTTCAAGAGGAATTATAAAAGTTTTGAGAAAGAAAGAAGAAGAGAAGGTATCACCAAAATTTTCAAGGATGAAGGTGTTATCATAAAGAATATCCAAGAAAACTCTTTAGATAAGATGGCAAATAATCAATGGAACAAACCTCGACAATAAGGAGAAATGATCCACTAAAACCTACAAAACAAACAAGCTGACACCAATATTTCTAGATAATTAACCAATCTGTCATAAAAATGGTCTAAATACAAATAATATACTAAAATCATATGTAAAAAAGGAAAATTGAGATAAAGAAAACATTCATTACAAAGTGTGAAATCTTTCACAAAAATAAGTTAGTCAAAATGAGATTGAAAAGTATATTTCCTTTGCAACAAAAATCAAGGAATATGTAAAAAGATTGAGTTTATCAAAAGGGAGAAAAAGAAGACATGTCACTTGAAAAAGATATTCAAAATGAATCAATAGAATAAGAATCACATGAATACACATCAAAATCTCTAGAATAAGAATTATCTTTAGGAATCTAAATTATCTGTACCTTAGAATTAGGTGTTTTAGTGTTTTTTCAAGAATGCAAAGTGTTATGAGTAGATTTACCATAAGATTTACATGGATGCAATTTATAACATTTAGAGATAGGATGTCTTTGTTTTCCAAAATTCTCACAAGTTTTATAATTTTTAACCATATAATAAGTGTGATAAGCATTATGATAAAAAAAAGTCACATGATAATTAGGAACACTATCATGCAAAGTCATTTGATGTGGAGGACAATAAGACTTCAAATTCACATTAGAAGTAGTGGAAGAATTTTAATTGAGCTGTCAGGATCTTGCTCCTCAATTAGAGCACATATGATTACTTCTTGTATTAGCAACTAAACACAGAATTTAACTAGAAGTAACAAGTAACTAGAAATATGAAACAACACAGGATATGAGAGACAATACACAATTGTATTAATAATCACTCAGAAGAAAATACAATAAAGAAGATGCCACTTCTTCCACCTCAAAGGCTTGCCACACCTCAAGACCTTCTTCCCTCTCTCTCTCAGTCCCAACAATAAACTCTAATATAGAATTGATGTTCACCTCCACCATTCAATAACACGCTACCAGTACACCAAGTACACAACCATACTCCAAGTAGATCTCCTGCTCTCTGCTGTTACCTGCAAATCACTAGACCTTACTCACCATTGTAGATCTCCAAAATAAGCCATGCACACCTATTGACCAAGATCATACATACATGAAGAACCCTTCTAATTCTCCAAACTAGCACCAACACTTGGTACTGTGGAACTAGGAGGAACACACCATTGTTCCCTTCTCTCTGAAGGAGCTTATTTAGCTCTCTTACTCTCTAGCACACTTTTACAATACAAACCATGAGTCTATTATATAGATCTCATGCTTACAATAATTAGACCCTAATTACAATAATTAGATCCATAGCTTCTAGTCTAAAATTGGTTCTTAACATGCAAACACTCGGTTCGTTAACTAATTGTCTGTGAAATTGGTAGTTCTTAATTGCACAGGCGACCGACGTCGGCCCCTGTCTGCTTGGATATGATCGACATCGACCGATCCCTGACCAACGTCAGTTTCTCTTCCTATCTAATCCTATCGACATCGGTTGGCCTGACCGACGCCGGTGTCTGTGACACTTCAGCTACTCCTCCTATTCACATCCTGGTGAAGCTTTTAACTCCACAACCTAACAATCTCCCACTTGGAGATAAACAACTGCACCTGTACATGTACCTATACTTGTACCTTCATCTAATTCATTCCCTAGCTTGTATCCCTCTTCAAGATCAATCCTGAAGACCAACCACCACACAACCTATGATGCTACACCTGTCGTCCAAGTAACCTGCCACATCCAAACCTACAAACCTATGTAGTGAAGACCTTGACCCTGCATAACATGAATCCCTACTGCTGGTCCCTCTCAGATACCTGAGAATCCACTGAACTGCCCTCCAGTACTCCTTCCTCGAATTGGCTCCAAACTTTCTAACAACTCCCACTGCTTGGGAAAACTCAGGCCTACACTAGACCTCATGTGATTTCAAAACCTGTTCTAAGCTCAGCTTGAACTATCTAGCCCTTGGTGTGCTTTCTGATTATGCATCCTACATATTGAACCCTACCAACGCCGCCTTCACATCAGCTCCCACTGGAGACCAAATCTCCATGTCTCTTATGCCAAAGAATTTCGTTGCTCCAAATTCTCCATGACATACCTCTGAACTAACCTTACACTTAGCTCAGCAAATCCTTGTATGTACAAACTTGCTCCAAGCATACCATCCACATACAATAACAAGATAATGTCACGACTCATCATCCACCTGGTAAAGACAAACACAATAGTTACACTGACATTGACTAAAGTCTTACTTTTTCATACACCTGTCAAACTTGTACCACTGTCCTGCAGCTTCCTCAAGACCTTATACATTGGCCTTCCATCTCACGTATCCATCCACTCTCTTCTTTAACTTGGGAATTCGTCCCTCATCCAGTGCTTTCTTCTAGCTGACAACTCCACCAACAAATACCTATTTGGTTCTTCTCTAAGGACTCACACTCCTCATCCATGCCAAGCTCCCATTGTTTCTAGATTCTACCTGCATTGCTTCTTCACATCTTCCTAGTTCTTGACCATCAGTAAGCAATATAAAGAAGGTGAATAATGAATATGAGGTTCACTTACCCTTTCTAACCCCCATATGGATGTTTGAGACTCCTTGACAGCTTGTTGTCCGCCCACCATCCGTTCCAGTGACCGATCTCGGCCATCTCCCAATCTGCAACCGACCAACGTCGGTTCCCTGCGACTGAACCTATCTACCGATGTCGGTTCTCTGACCGACGCTGGTGTACCTAATGCTGATGTTGGTTCTTATATGGTTGACATCGGTCTTCATGTTGCTGATGTTGGTTACTGTATGACCGATGCTGGTACCTGTGTTCCCCTGTGAGTGATAACTTTTTACCTGCGAGATCTCCATGGATCAAAACCCTATTAAAATTAACATAGCCCTGCTCAGAATAATTTAGTCCCCTCCACTGATCTCTATCTGTCATCTCCTCCATGAACACCAAGGCTTTCTAGTTCTTAAGTTTATCAAAGATATCTGTCTTCCACTTAAGAACATGCATTCCCCTCCTACATATGTGACCAAGCCTACAAAGTCACATCTCTGTAACAAAAGGTGAATTAGTAATATAAGTAGATAGATAAAGGATACCTACTTTCTTACCACCATCTAATTCAAGTGCATCTACTGTGAGAGTTACTGTGCATCTCCCATCACCCAACTTTCTTAAAGAAATTAGACTCATCTCCAAGACTAGGCCCTGCATGACCTCCTTCAACACCTGTGTGTTATCCGTCTACAATTTCAGCGTCACTTTCCCTTCGTCAATAATCTGACAAGGCTCACCAACCCCTAAACAAATCTCTCCAAAGTCTCCAAAGACATACCCATGAAAAGATGCTCTATTTTGGGCTGCATGGAAAGAGGCAAAAGAATCTATAAACCAAGATTCTACTTTATCCAGAACATCTTGTGCAACAACCCCTGCAACATATGCTTCTACACGCTGATCTTCTTGTTAGGTTGTGGAGCTAAAAGCTTCACCAGGATGCAAACAAGAGGAGTTACGGAGGTTGTGAGGGTTGCAGAGAGTTGCAAAATGAGTTGCAAGGCAATTGATGTCGGTCTGATCAACTGACGTCGGTCAGATAGTAGTGCAAAAGCAACCGACTTTAGTTACTAGTTGGCCAACATCGGTCAGGAGGAGCCGATGTCGGTGACCTGTGCGTGAACATGTAGTTTGCATGTTGATTCTAGAGAGTCTATTTTTGGACTATCAATTTGCATGTTAAAGGCTAATTATAGTCTTGAGTTGCGTGTCTAATTATTGTAATTAAGATAGTCTAATTATTGTAAGCATGAGATCTATATAATAGACTCATGGGCTGTATTGTAAACTTGTGCTAGAGAGTAAGAGAGCTAAATAAGCTTCTTCAGAGAGAAGAGAGCAATGGTGTGTTCCTCCTAGTTCCACAGTACCAAGTGTGGGTGCTGGTTTGGAGAATCAAAAGGGTTCTTCATATATGTATGATCTTGGTCAGCAGGTGTGCATGGTTTCTTTTGGAGATCTACAATGGTGAGTAAGGTCTAGTGATTTGCAGGTGACAGCAGAGAGCAGAAGATCTACTTGGAGTATGGTTGTGTGCTTGGTGTACTGACGTTACTGACTGGTGGAGGTGAACATCAATTCTATATTGGAGTTGATTGTTGGGACCGAGAGAGAGAGGGAAGAAGGTCTTGAGGTGTGGCAAGCCTTTGAGGTGGAAGAAGAAGTGGCATCTTATTTATTGTATTTTCTTCTGAGTGATTATTAATACAATTGTGTATTATCTCTCATATCCTGTGTTGTTTCATATTTCTAGTTACTTGTTACTTCTGGTTAAATTCCATGTTTAGTTGCTAATACAAGAAGTAATCATATGTGCTCTTTTGGTGGAGCAAGATCCTGACAAGTGGTATCAGAGCCTGGTTATAGGTTCAAGAGTCTGATACCAACAAGTGGTATCAGAGCTTTTGGTTGGGTTGACTAATAAGTGGTTCAGATCTGGTAGTATTTTTTATTATAGGTCACTCGCAGGGGTTTTAGATTGAGTGGGAGTATAGCAATGGTAGAAGAAAGTAAGCTACGAATGGAGAAACTAAATAGCACGAATGGTCTGATTGATAGAAAGAAAGAGCAGGTAAAGGAAGATTGTTGGTTGGCAGAAGATCAGCGTGTAGAAGCATATGTTGCAGGTGATGTTGCACAGGGTGTTTTGGATAAAGTAGAATCTTGGTTTACAGATTCTTTTGCCTCTTTCCATGCAGCCCAAAATAGAGCATCTTTTCATGGGTATGTCTTTGGAGACTTTAGAGAGATTTATTTAGGGGTTGGTGAGCCTTGTCAGATTATTGATGAAGGGGAAGTGAAGCCGAAATTGCAGATGGATAACACACAGGTGTTGAAGGAGGTCATGCAGGGCCTAGTCTTGGAGATGAGTCTAATTTCTTTAGAAAAGTTAGGTGATGGGAGATGCACAGTAACTCTCACAGCGGATGCACTTGAATTAGATGGTGGTAAGAAAGTAGGTATCCTTTATCTATCTACTTATATTACTGATTCACCTTTTGTTACAGAGATGTGGCTTTGTAGGCTTGGTCACATATGTAGGAGGGGAATGCATGTTCTTAAGTGGAAGATAGAAATCTTTGATAAACTTAAGAACTGGAAAGCCTTGGTGTTCATGGAGGAGATGACGAACAAAGATCAGCTGAGGGGTCTGAATTATTCTGAGTAGGGCTGTGTTAATTTGAACAGGGTTTTGATCCATGGAGAGCTCACGGGTAAACAGTTATCACTCACAGGTGAACACAGGTACCAGTGTCAGTCATACAGTAACTGATGTCGGCAGAAGGAACTGACGTCAGTCATACAGTGACCAACATCGACAGTAGGTACACTGGTGTCAATCAGAGAATCGATGTTGGCAGATAGGGTCAGTCATAGGGAATCGACGTCGGTCGGTTACAGATTGGGAGATGGCCGAGATCGGTCACTGGAATGGATGGTGGGCAGACAACAAGCTGTCAAAAAGGTCTCAAATGCTCATATTGAGGATTGAAAGGGTAAGTGAACCTCATATTCATTGTTCACCTTCTTTATATTGCTTACTGATGGTCAAGAACTAGGAAGATGTGAAGAAGCAATGTAGGTAGAATCCAAAAATAGTGGGAGCTTGGCATGGATGAGGAATGTGAGTCCTTGGAGAAGAACCAAACAGGTATTTGTTGGTGGAGTTGTTAGCTAGAAGAAAGCACTGGATGAGGGATGGATTCCCAAGTTAAAGAAGAGAGTGGATGGATACATGAGATGGAAGGCCAAAGTATATGGTCTTGAGGAAGCTACAGGATAGTGGTACAGGTTTGACAGGTGTATGACTAAGCATGGCTTTAGTCAATGTCAGTGTAACTATTGTGTTTGACTTACCAGGTGGTTGATGATCACAACATTATCTTGTTACTATATGTGGGTGATTTCCTAGTAGGTTCATACATGCAGGGTTTTGCTAAGCTAAAGGCAAGGTTAGTTTAGTGGCATGTCATGAGGAATTTGGAGCAGCAAAATTCTTTGGCATAGGAGACATGGAAGATCACAGGTTGATCTCCAGTGGGAGCTGATGTGAAGATGGTGTTGGCGGGGTTCAATATGCAGGATGCAAAATCAGAAAGCACACCAAAGGGCTGGATAGTTAAAGCTGAGCTTAGAATAGGGTTCAAAATCACATGAGGTCTAGTGTAAGCCTGAGTTTTCCCAAGCAGTGGGAGTTGTTAGAAAGTTTGGAGCCAATTAGGGGAAGGAGTACTGGAGGGCAGTTTAGTGGATTCTCAGGTATCTGAGAGGGACTAGCAGTAGGGATTCTTGTTATGCAGGGTCAAGGTCTTCACTACATGAGTTGTAGGTTTGGATGTGGCAGGTTACTTGGATGACAGGTGTAGCATCACAGGATGTGTGGTGGTTAGTCTTTAGGGTTGAGCTTGAAGAGGGATACAAGCCAAGGAATAATTTAGATGGTGTACAGGTACAAGTATAGGTGCAGCTGTTTATCTCTAAGTGGGAGATTGTTAGGTTGTGGATCTAAAAGCTTCACCAAGATGCAAACAGGAGGAGTTACGGAGGTTGCGGGGGTTGCAGAGAGTTGCAGAATGAGTTTCATGGTAACCGACGTCGGTCTAATCAACTGATGTCGGTCAGATAGTAGTGCAGAAGCAACTGATGTCGATTACTAGTCAGTCGGCATCGGTCAGGAGGAGCTGACGTCGGTGACCTGTGCGTGAACATGCAGTTTTCATGTTGATTCTTGAGAGTTTATTTTTAGACTATTAGTTTACATGTTAAAGGCTAATTATAGTCTTGAGTTGCATGTCTAATCATTGTAATTAAGATAGTCTAATTATTGTAAGCATGAGATCTATATAATAGACTCATGGGTTGTATTGTAAACTTGTGCTAGAGAGTAAGAGAGCTAAATAAGCTCCTTCAGAGAGAAGAGAGCAATGGTGTGTTATTCTTAGTTCCATAGTACCAAGTGTGGGTGCTGTTTTGGAGAATCAGAAGGTTTCTTCATATATGTATGATCTTGGTCAGCAGGTGTGCATGGCTTCTTTTGGAGATCTACAATGGTGAGTAAGGTCTAGTGATTTGCAGGTGACAGCAAAGACCAAGAGATCTATTTGGAGTATGATTGTGTGCTTGGTGTACTGGCAGCGTGTTATTGACTGGTGAAGGTGAACATCAACTCTATATTGGAGTTGATTGTTGGGACCAAGAGAGAGAGGGAAGAAGGTCTTGAGGTGTGGCAAGCCTTTGAGGTGGAAGAAGAAGTGGCATCTTCTTTATTATATTTTCTTATGAGTGATTATTAATACAATTGTGTATTGTCTCTCATATCCTGTGTTGTTTCATATTTCTAGTTACTTGTTACTTCTGGTTAAATTCTGTGTTTAGTTGCTAATACAAGAAGTAATCATATGTGCTCTTTTGGTGGAGCAAGATCTTGACACTTCTACCAACCAACAATCTCCCTTTACCTGCTCTTTCTTTTCATCAATCAGACCATTCATGTTATTCAGTTTCTCCATTCGTAGCTTACTTTCTTCTATCATTGCTATACTCCCACTCAATCTGAAACCCCTGTGAGTGACCTGTAATCAACAAACACTAACTAGATCTGAAACCCCCTATTAGTAACCCAACCAAAAGCTCTGATACCACTTGATGGTATCAGCTCTTTAACCTACAAACAGGCTCTGATACCACTTGTCAAGATCTTGCTCCACCAATAAGAGCACATATGATTACTTCTTGTATTAACAACTAAACACAGAATTTAACCAAAAGTAACAAGTAACTAGAAATATGAAACAACACAGGATATGAGAGATAATACACAATTGTATTAATAATCACTTAGAAGAAAATAAAATAAAGAAGATGCCACTTCTTCTTCCACCTCAAAGGCTTGCCACACCTCAAGACCTTCTTCCCTCCTCTCTTGGTCCCAACAATCAACTCCAATATAGAATTGATGTTCACCTCCACTAGTCAGTAACATGCTGCCAGTACCTAACTGTCTATGAAACTAGCAGTTCTGAACTACACAGGCGACTGACGTTGGTCCCTATCTGCCTGGAGATGACCAATGCCAGCCGATCCCTGACCGACATTAGTTGCTCTTCCTATCTAATCCTGTCATGTCGGTTGGCTTGACCGACGCCAGTGTTTGTGACACTTCAGCAACCTCCTCCAATGTCTACATCAGTGAAGCTTTTAACTCCACAACCTAACATGTAAAGAAAAAAATTGAAATACGAGTTATTACCACCAAATCTATCTAAAAATCATGATTAAAATGACAATACACCAGATAAAAGAGGCTTTAACAAATATGATTTAACAAAATTTTGTAATTAAATTACCTTATTTTTCAAAGGTGATAGGAATTGGATTAGTTAACTTGTCAATGTAATTTTATACCAAAATACCAATTATTTGTTTGTAAATAAGGTTATGTGAGTGTGATAAGAAAAAAGAATTTATTTTAAATTGGTGTTTTAAATTATAAACCAATAAATTATATATAAAAAGCATGTCCAAAAAAAACTTATTAAATCACATATTAAGTTAAATCAATGAGATTAATTAGTTAAAATCATAAAAAAAACTTTTAATGAAATCAAGATAAAATAAGATTAATGAAGATAAGATAAAAATAATTAAATCTTCAAAAGGAAAAAATATGCTAAGTAATATAATATATGTTAATCTTGGAATAATGCAAATATAATAAAATCTATGAAATAAAAGCATACTCAAAGCATTACTAAAGAACACTATCATATGTATATAAGAGACCAAATAGAATGTCAAGTACCAATAGTTGGTAAGAGCACCAGTTCAATAAAAATAAAGGATGTGGTTTGAGTTTTTTATTGATTTTTTATTTTTAAATAAGTATTAAACTAAATAATAATATAAGGAGAGAGTATTAAAAATATTTGCATGAGATAATGGATTAAATCCAACCTTCTAAACTCAAATGCCGAATTGTATCCAACTCACCAAGAACTTCCATGTATGGAATGAAAGTGCCACATAACAGATTATGGTTAGCTAAGAAAAAATGCCACAAATGGAATCAAGTGTAGTTCTAACAAGTTTACCACATATAGAGGTATAACACCTCAATAAAATAATTAAATATGTTTATGATATCAAAGTACCATATGTAAAATGCATAGTTGAAAGGTGTACCAACCAAGAGGAAAGAAGAAATAAGAAATGAAAATTAAACCTGTTGAAATGTCTATGAATAAAGAAAACCACCAAATGAAGAAGATAAAATTTATGAAATAAATCATAAAGAAAGGTCCAAGACAATTTTAAGTATAAATATGAAATAAATAATAAAAAATAAAACTTATATCTCAAAAGCAAAGGAGTGGAATAGATTCCACTTAGTGGCATGAACTTGTAGAATAGAAAGCCAAAAGAGACACATGGATATGAAATTGATTGGAATAGCTAAAGGAACATCATACAAATACAAACTCAAACAAGCTAATAGAATGACATGGGAGGATAAATAAGGATTCCAAGATGAAAGGAATATTACACAAGATGAGGATGTTGTTATGTTTATTTGTAGATTAAGACAAAAGGAAGAAAATCTAAAAGCCACATTAATAACTAAATATACCTGAAATAATGTGATTGCACTTATTTAGAATAGAAAAAATATATAATGAAATTAATTAGGCATTATCAAAGGTAGATAAAATTGATTAAAATTTTTATTTATCCCTAAAATTAATGCTTATTAGTAAGCAATTGGATAAAAAACTATAAATAATGTCAAACAAATTGATTGTAAGCAACCTGAAGATCAAGATTAGAGGGTACAAAACTCAATAAAGTTATGTTAAAGAAAGAGATGCATTTTTAAAAAATTGATATTTCCTCTAAAAAACCTACATAACTCATAAACTAACATTAGAAAAATCATAGCTCTAATACCATACTAGGAAATTAACCAAGATCACATTGGTAACATTGAAAACTTAGAGAAAAATGAAGCAATATAACCTTGAGAAGTAATTAAGTCACAACATAAAAGAGGAGTTTTGACAAGTGGGGAAATTTTCAAATGAATAAAAACCCCACAATCTATTATAGGGCTTGAAAAAAATTAAACTCCAAGTATAATAATAGGTAAAATCCAAGAGAAAGAGAGAATATTGGCCTCAAGCCAAAAGAGGCATCAGAATATTGTTAGAGGAAGATTATTATGTTATGAAGAATGGGAGAGGAAATCTCAATAAATAGAGCTAAAAGGAAAAATGAGTTACATGAGCAACCTTCATGTGTGTGTGCCAAATGTTCTAAATCCTTTTACAAGTGAGGAGGATGTGTGTGACATGTGGGGGGTGGAGTTACTTGTGAAAGTAACTCCCAAATCCTACAAATGATGAAAAGAGAGCTAATAAACACTTGATAAATCTAGGATAAAGTGAATTTATAATAATAATAATAATAATAATAATAATAATAATAATAATAATAATAATAATAATAATAATAATAATAATAATAATAATAATAATAATAATAATAATAACAACAACAACAACAACAACAACAAAAAATTTACACCTAAAGTACACTTAGGAAAATAAAAACTAGCCTAAAGGGATAAAGAGCCTAGAGTGACCCCAAATAAGGTTAATCTCTAATAATGATTGAATTTATAAAAAAACTGGGATACAGTGATCAAGGTTTACAACATAAATATGAGGATGCTAGAGAGCATACTTATATTCTAATTTCTCTGGGGCCTAAGATAGTTGATAGAGTATTATATGTACATAAGACTATTACATAAATGGATGTTAGATTGGGATAATCATGGTTACAATAGATGGAATTAATATTTTGATATTAATTATATGAATATATCCTATAATTTCTAAGTTGTTTTATATACATACCATAAATATATAGTAAGAAAAAATAAGGATACAATTACATCATCTCTACTACAAGTGTGGATACTAAATATAAATCAAGCAACTAAGGATCAAGTAATGAAACAAGGGACACTATGCAAAAAAATAAAAAAATGAAAGAAAAATCCATTTATTTAATTAGTTCTAAGATACATAATACAAAGGATGATACATTTGTTAAATAAATTCCAACATGTGATCCATTTTTATACACACTTAGCAAAAAATAATGAATACAATTAATTTTATGCCAATGAGGTATAACTAAAATTATAGAACCATAGTTACAACTTCAAATTTTAGTTTTAGATGAAGGTATATATTTCTCATAATTTTTACCTTTGATTGGTTGGCATTTATTGACTCCTTTAGTATCAATAATAAAATATATTTCACATAGATTTTGGATTTTATACTCCCTCTATTATTATATTTTCACATACATGTGGTAATATGTTCTTGAATTGATAATCCTTAATGCCCTTAGCTTTGTATTCAATTGGTCCTTTCTCTTGTTCCATACATCTATGTGATATATTTTATGTTGCATCTTTCAGCACAGATACATCACATGACACATTATTTGTAGCATGGTACTTACTCATTTATACATGAAGTCTATTTATATGCTTTCTTGTTATGTTTTACTTTGCCTCTACACATTCACATACATTTTTGGCTACAAAATATATGATCACATACATGGATTCCTTGAAATTCACCTCCACCACCCACATACTCTTTTGAGTTACAATTTGGTAATTCACAACTACAATCTAAACATTTTTTTTAGTTACACTTTATCTAGATTGTTATACAACTACACATGATGCACCCTATGCCTTTACATAAATTGTAGAATATTAGGATCCCTCTGATTATTCTATTTTTGAAGCCTTGTTATTTGATCTTGCTTTTTGGTATCAATTTTTATTCCAATTTTCTTGAAAGATTAAAAAACACAAAAAAATAATCAAAAAAATAAAAAATTAAGACCTAATATTGTCATGATTAATAGAATACATAATTTACATATGTTATTTATCACATGTTTAGTCATTGAAATATTGATGTAACTCTTAGACCATCTAAATAAATCATCTTATAAGACACTTAAACCTCATATATAACTCCTTTTAGGCATTAAAATCCATGACCAGAGTTTTATCTTGTGTATTCATGGGATTGACATTGATTGCAACATGGAATAGTAGATATGGATTCAAACACAAAAAATAACTAACCTAGACACACTAAATACAACTTACCTAGGCTATTTACACCTAATTTGATAGTCTTGATTGATTAGAATACACATCCTAGGCCATAAGGCCATACTTGCCTTGTTGATGGGTTCATGGACTTGCAGCCCTATTGACCCTATATTTTGAGCATAAATTATCTTGTACTCATGATAACACAAAAATTTGAATTTATCTAGATACCCATTAATTATTTATACAACATATGTGAAATGTGGATATTTTTACTTTGTACAGAATAGGACTTTTAGTGACTATGACAAACCAAATTAAGTCTCCTAAGCACCTTGTTTTAGGGTTGTAGAGAGTTTGAGGAGGGTCTGAATCTTATAAAACATATGGAAGGTGTAAATTATCATTTGATAACTATTTAACCAATAATCATTCATAACCTAACCCTAGACCATCATCAAATCACCTTATCTCAGTTAGCCTATGCATACAAGGGTTAAAAGCAAGGTTGAATTAGAAAATGGACTTATCCATTGAGTTAGAACTTGAAACTTTATAAAGTGGATACAAATTCTTGGAACATAAGGATTTCAAGTTTTTGAAATTTTTCATTGTACAAGTTCCTAGATCAGCAAAGCCTTAGTTTGGGCATAGTCAACACACAAATATAACTATAGAACACATCCTAGGGTTTCAAGAACCCAAATAAATTTTGTTGAACTTAGTTTTGTCTCTTCTAAAAACTTTAGCAATCATAGTGAAGAAAAAAATTCATTAAACCCTCACTGTCATCCTCTCCCTCACTTCCCTTTTTGATTATATAACACAATTAATAGGGAAGGATAAACAAAAATCTTTAAAAGTATCTTCAATCCACACCAATATTTATTTCATCTCTTCCAAGCCTTAATACATCTTCTCCACATGAAAAATCCATGTATATCAGCATATATCTCAATAGTTAACTCAAATCCTATTTTAGACCTCACACAACTAACTCCAAAAATGGAGCTAACAACTTACTAACCAAAACAAGATGTTAACCACATGATGACTCACCTAACTGAATTAAGATCACATATATTATGATCTCCTAAACCATTTTAGATTAAATATAAAAAAAATTCACCTTTAGACATATTTGGCCTTTATTACATACTCATGATATATATTCTTAAATTTTAAAATTTGAAATGCAAATAAATGGAGGGAAAACTAACTTAGCACATCTAAACACTCTAGGACTCAACTAACAACATGACAAACACATTCCTAGCATGAGGATGCTCCTGAATCACATATTATTTTCATAAACACATACATTTCACAAGGTATATGGGTGAAATGTGGGACATGTAGATCATACATGGATACTTAGATGTTGGACCTTTCTTATACCTAGGGGCCATGAAATTATTGGGGGCATCTACTTCCACAAATTACATTATCATACGTAATATATTTTTATGAACTTTTTACCTTGTTGATCGACATATATTTCTTCAAAATTCCTTGGTAGATAGTTTTTTATTACTCAATGCTATATAAGATATGCAATTTTAATACGATGTGGTATTAGCATTTATGGATAGTGCATACCATTTTTCATTTGTTTTATTATTTTTGAAGCTTTTAATTTTGCATGCTATGTTAGTTATTATTTTATATTATGTGCATCCCCTTGTAATTTTTTGTTTTGACATATTTATGTACTTTTTTTGGATCCTTGGCCTTGTTTTGTATGGAATTTTTTCCCATTATTTATGTATCTTTAGCTTTGTTTGTGTGGTGCTTATTTTCCCTTGTTTTGGCTCATTATCTTTTATCCTTTTTTCATTCCATTGGCCTTATTTGTGACATTATATGTTATTAAATTACATTAAATGTTGATATTTTTTTATTTATATGTTTTAGGGTGCCATTATCCATATCACTCACCTCCCCCTTTGTGATTTGTGCCATGATTTATATCATGCACTTCCTTGTTGTGTATACTTATTCAGTGATAGTTATTACTATGTGCTTTGTAGATATACCTATCTTCACATACCACTTATATTCCCAACATTTCATATATTATATACATATTTTTATGACATTTACATTATTATAAATACATAATCTCCACATGTTGGCATGATTTTACATGATATTATATTTATACATGACATGATACAGTTCACTTCTCTTTTGAGATGAGTGACTTGCAAGATTTGTCCCTTTCCTTGAAAGGGTGAATATTAGTTGGATTTATCATTAATTATTAAGCCTCCATGAGAAAAATTTGGTACACTACCCATTTTTAAAATTTCATATATGATTCATATATCATATTGGGATAGTTATTCATGGTTTTCAAATGATTTTTTTGGGTATATACAAGGTATATATATTTCATTTTACACTCCATTTGTGAGAGATTAATTTGAGCATGATAATGGCTCATGAACATATACACCATTTAATATTTTAGTGGGGCATGATGTTGATTCATACACATTATGATATTTTATAGTTGGAATTGATTTAGTGGGCCATGATGTTGGTTCATGCACATTTACATGTTTGCACATTTGTAGTTATTTATCAAGTATTTTAAAGTGTGGATCAACATTGAATCTATAATTAAATTTATAGTTTTTATTCATGTTTGAATGAGTGATGTGGTTGAGATTTTGCACCTTTCAAAAACCTAGGCATTACTCTGTGAGACCATTTTGTGGCATATTCCTTGCATCTTGGGGTTACAATATTAGTGCTAGATTAGTAACATCAAGGTTGGGGGGTGTTGGTATTTAAATACATGACCCTTCACTTATTCAAATTTAAAATTTATGTATTTATCACCATTAATTTTTCCATGTTCTCCATCTACTTCAATGAGGATGCATAATTCTCTAATGCTTTGACAAGGAAGCATCTCCAGTAAGTTACAAAGAAACATGGTTTGCTCACATACAAGTGTAATTCTTCATTTATCTTTTAAATTTCAAGTATAGTTCACATTTAAAATATAATTATATATACACTTACTATTACATTATCATTTAAGGTCTTTCTTGGAGTAACTTATAGATTTTGAGCCATCTCCCAAAGACAAATTTTGTTGTACACACTTAGGTATACTTTATACTTTTACTCCATAATTTTTATTGTATCTAAATACTAGGATAAAAGGGGTAATATTTAGATACTAAATTTTGGTATTAGATACTTGAAATTTTCACTTTTGACATAACTTCACAATTCATCAGTTGTGCAAACACATCTTCCTCTTATTCACTATTATCTCACGTCCACATGTTTGCTATGAGTTTGACCCTCATGTTTTGCTATCAATCACCTATAGGAGCTTATAATTATGTGTAAAATGGAATAATATATTAATAATACATATAAATATCATCATATATGCATTTATATCTCATAATCAGTACCATTAGATTTAGATAGTTTCATTGATGAAACTGACTTGAAGATGATGTTAATAACCCTCACCTCGTAAAGACCATTTTTTAAATATAATCATTCATATGGAATGGCCATTTTCATAGAATTTTTATAGCATTATAATTTACCAAATGGACTAATATACATATAAATAAAACCCATACTTATTACTCATTTGGATCTTATTTATCAATAATATATACACCATTGCACATTGAGTAAAACTATACTATTCTTCTCAAATTCCAAAACATTCACTAGGAGTAGTCATTAGCCTAGTATAAAGTACATTAATTCAAGTTAAGAGTGAAAATTATAAATTATCAAATCCATATTTCTACGTGCATTCATATAACAAAGGAATAAAATTTCATATTTACATTAAGGGGAAGAACTATGTGTGGATTGACTTCCTTCCTACAAGTGGTACATAGGCAGTGGTTAATCATCAACAAGGGTGATTGGGGTTAGATTAGCCCATTAAATTTCCTATGTTTTTATATAATTTATCCATTTATATGTGAAATTATGGTTCTAAAGAGGACACTAATTTATAGATTTTTGTACATAGTTAGGTGTCAATATCACACACAGAGAGGTATCATAAGTAGGCACAATTGAATTTATAGCCACAAAGCCCCAAATAATATCAAGAGAGTAGCATCCACTTCAGTCACTAATGGTGCTATATTTTCCTTATTATGATGTTAGTAAACCTATGTGCATAGATGGTAAATTCTAGATCCAAGAAATTATCAAGCATGCTTCAAGCCCCTTCCCACCATCATAAGTAAACAAAATTCAATCAAAAATCAAAGAAATCTAGGTATCTTTATATCTTTAATAATATATACATATTTATCACATGCCACTTTTCAAATTAGTTTATATATTTCACCCTTTATATTCATGACTAATTTTCATACTTTTTAATTTGAATTAAATTCAATCTTCTATCTTAATTAGGGTTACACAATCCAAATTAGGGTTAAAACACATTGAATCTAGATATGAATATACAGAATGTGGTTGTAGTTTTTATGATTGTATCTAGTAGGGATTTTATCCCATGCATATTTCTTTGATGATGCATTCTAAATATATAGCAGAACCTCATCCAATACCCCAAACATTATGATCAACTTTTCTTTTAGTTCACTTTGTCAAACTTGTGTTTCTAGTCAACATTAGAGGCATGCTAGATGTAAACTAGCGTCAATAACTAGTTAGAAGTCTTTGAAATCTAGGTGAGTTTTAACCTATATTTTCCATGCACCATAATTTTTATCATGGAGAAATTTTGAATCAAGAAAAAAACTTTGGGCCATTTTCTACCATGATGAATTATAAACAAAAATGGAAAAAAAATATATTTCCATTAAAATATTAATTTTTTTTGAGAAAAATAACTTTACAGTACAGTTTATAATCCTATTTTACACCTAAAATAAAAAAATTTAGGTTCACGATACACACACACACACACACACACACACACACACACACACACACACACACACACACACACACAGATATTGAAGCTCTCACTCTACTATGGACTTGTTTTCAACCTAAAATCGTGAAAATGATTAAATAATAATATCCATGTCGGGTGGAAAGAAACCATTTTAGGAAGTGATTTGATAGGCTATTTCACACTAGTTGGAAAAAATTATGGCCTAATTCCTCTTGGTTTATAAGATACACTATTAATTTTTGTTTTGGGTACTTTAGGTGAAACACAAAAACAATTATTCTTTGAGTTTTATAGACTTTCAAGAAAAAATTATTAATTTGTGTAGTTTCTTACTCCTAACTAGATGGTTTAGCTAGTATTTTCTCTTAAATCCTTACATTTTACCAGATTTTGAATTAGTAGTCTTCTTTAGTGGACTTTAGTGAAAATATTTTTAATAATAATAAATTATAATTTAATAAACTTTTGAAAACAATATTTTCCTTGAATTTTTATAAGAATTTAAAACATAGACTAAATTCAATAATTTACTTTTAATAAAATTAGTGGCCCCTTGAATCTGAACAATATTTAGAATTACTTGCTTGTTTTTCCATTTAAATGATAGAATTATTTATACAAATAAAATACCAACTTAGAATTTAGGATGTATATTCTAATAATTTATTTTGTAATAATGCAAGTGTTTTTTATTTTTTTATCATCCAAACTAATCCATCTTATAAATCAATGGGGATGTTTTAATAATACCACTTACAAATTTATTTAATTTATTCTATGATTTAATCAAATACTTTATCATTACCCTCCCCCTCCCCCTACATCCCATGACTTAATAGTACATGAGAGATAATTTTATAATACCTAAAACTTTTCACATGCAAGTGATTTGGTGAAGACATTTGTACATTGATCCTGAGTGGGGAAAAACTAGCGCTAAATGTTGATTTGTTGAACATGCTCGTATATTAAATTTTCCTAAACCTCAATGTGTTTTTTGTGATCATGAACATATAAATTAAAATAAGTTGGAGAACATCTTAATTATCACAATATATAATCATCAACTATTCTTATGGTACTCACAGTCCTAAAAAATGTGATATAGGTATATCACTTGACAAATAACTCCTCTTGTTATATGATATTTATCCTCAATGAAAGATCAAGAAACATATTTTTTATTCTTATATTCCCATGAGATAGGACCATGTTTCATAATAAAAATAAATTCATCTCATTAATAAAACTTGCATAATCTACATTTGTGTATCCTATCAAGAACTTATCATTATTATAGTATTCTAGGCCATATTCCATAGTACCCTCAAATTTATCTCAATATTAGATTGTTTACTTTATATTGACTCATGTTTGGTTCATACATGAACTATGGAATATAGCTAATAACATATTTAATATTTAGTTGAGTGTATTCCAAGTCATTGAGGACTCCCAATCAACAGATAATGGAGAGTGGAATTTACTATAGGTTATGTATTAGAAAAAGACAATTGAAAGTCTTGTCTTAGTGGGTGTTTCAATAAGATTATAGTCCATCATATAAAATTTCTTGATCATAGACTTGGTATACTTCATTTGAGACATATATATGTGGTGATTCCCTTTTTCCATGGCCTCTAAACAAAGATAGTAGTGTAGTATGTCAAATGATTTCTTAATATCATTGTGTGTTGTATTAATCATCTTCACTGAGCTGCTACTAATATCTAGATCAACAATATACATAATTAGAATTATCTACCATGCTTGGACACATATATGAGACTATACAAATACTTGATAAGTCTACACACCTAGAACACTCAAGACATAAGAAAATCCTATTAGGTTTTTTAAACTTGATTATTCATTTTTAAAAATTTAGTCCAAATATATCACTTAAGGACACCATATAGATTTTAGGGATGGTAACCCTACTGAAAAAATATGAAACCATAAGGAGGGTTATAAATTGCATGATTTTATATAATATACGAGTTCACTAATATATTTTACCTTAAGTTGGATTGTGCAAACCTAATTAAGATAGAAACTTAAAATGTAATTAAGATTACAAATTATGACATTTAAGCATGAATCTAAATGTAAAATACTAAAATTAATTTGACAAGTGCCATTTCTAAATACAAAAATAACTAAATAGATTAAGATACTTATCTTTCATAGTCAATTGATTGACTTCTAACTTTTAGAAGGGGTTTGAAGTCTTATATCATAACCATGGTTTGATTGAATTGATATCATTGAGATTTTTAATGGGTGCATGGTTTGGAAAGTAAACCACTGTGAAAATTGATTCTATCCAATATAAATGTGTGAGGTATTTCAAAATGCACCATGTCATTTCAATAATGGTATTATTGAATCACTTAATAATACCATTTTTTCAATGGTGTATAAAGAGGAATCAACTGAAGATGAATACCATTCTCTTTAATAAATGTAAAAAAATAATATTTTCTATGTCCCCCCCCCCTCATTCTGAGGGGTAGATATTTATGTGATGACTAAAATATCATTATTTGGAAATTTGAACTCTTTGAAAACTTGGAATGTTTGATCCTTATTATTCAAGAAAAATACCCATTTTTGGGTGAATAATCATCAAAATAGAGCTAATTTTTTTATATCCATTCATACTTGTAGTGAAATTTTTTACATAGTTTAGTGTGCATAATATTTAATGGACTAGTCACCTGATATGTAAATTTTCCAATCAAATCTCTATTTGTTTTATAGATAAACAATTAGAACACAAATCACTAGCCTTTATTTAGTGAGGGAAGGACTCTCACCATGTTGTTCCTATTATGATGTGGAATTACACACCCTTGTGGAGGAGTTCATTCAGGCTTCTCCAATCCCAGTCATAATATTGGGACAACCCCAGGTTGTGGGTAACCTATAATGGATATGAACCTCTGGAGAAGGTAAGTTTCCTCTTGATGGACCACCTATACTAATGATTTCACATATAAAGGGTTATAAAGGGGGGAAATGGATCCTAAGAAAGCTAAAAACGTGATACACCAAATAAAAAGGGAGACTCCCATGAGTTTTAACCCACACTAGATCAACACAAGAAAATACTAGCTCATACAACCTCAAAATCAAGCTAAGTGCATAAGTAATTTCATAGACTAGGTTCAAGAAGCAAAGAATACAAATAAAGAGGGATTTTAAGACTCACTAAAATCTCACATAAATGGCATAAATAACACTAATCCAAACCTGAAACTAACTTGAAAACACCTTAAAAAGATGTCAAAAAAGGAGGACAATGGATGAGGAAGATTCTCCTTCACACAATGCCATCATGCACAACTCACTCAACAAAAATTTGAGGTAAGAGATAGGTAAATAAAGTCTATTATTTCATCAAGAGGTAGTTATTGCAAATGCTTGATAGGGTTTAACCTAATCAAGATGAGCATATTTTGAAATATCTTAGAGAGTCCCCCTACTCATTCCAAATCAAAGTATTTGTGGGAATGAGAGAGAGAGAGAGAGAGAGAGAGAGAGAGAGAGAGAGAGAGAGAGAGAGGAGAGAGAGAGAGAGAGAGAGAGAGAGAGAGAGAGAGAGAGAGAGAGATGAGAGAGAGAGAGAGAGAGAGAGAGAGAGAGAGAGAGAAGCACTTTTAGGGTCATGAAAGAACATGTTTATTCAAATTCGGTAAAGGAGGAAGAGGTGGAGGTGAAATAAGAGAGAGAGAGAGAGAGAGAGAGAGAGAGAGAGAGAGAGAGGAGAGGAGAGAGAGAGAGAGAGAGGAGAGAGAGAGAGGAGAGAGAGAGAGAGAGAGAGAGAGGAGGAAGAGAGAGAGAGAGAGAGAGAGAGGAGAGGAGGAGAGGGAGAGGGAGAGGGAGAGGGAGAGAGAGAGGAGAGGGAGAGGAGAGAGAGAGGGAGAGGGGAGAGAGAGAGAGAGAGAGAGAGAGAGAGAGAGAGGAGAGAGAGAGAGAGAGAGAGAGAGAGAGAGAGAGAGAGAGAGAGAGAGAGAGAGAGAGAGAGAGAGAGAGAGATGAGAGAGAGAGAGAGAGAGAGAGAACTTACAAAATGGAAAGAATGGGGGTGATAAAGAGAAAGGGAGAAGAGATAAGAGGGAGTACAATCATCATAAAATGATTAATGAATTGCCACTAGTCTTTAATGAATGCTCAAACCACACTTTGATCCAATCAGATCTAATACATCATCAACAAGTTATCCTACATTTTTTCCAATAGTTTTCAAGTTCTTCTTATTGGCTGAGAAAGTGCACTAGAAGATAAGATTTCTATTTTTAAGATGATGAGTCATGATTATTTTAAGGAGGAAAGATATAAAAAGGCTTTGATAAACATTGAATGCTCCAACAGATTTTCTAATCCCCCATTTTACTTCATGAACTTTGCCACCTTCCACTTGATTTGTTTGTGAAGATAAAATATTCATATCATTGGGCTTGAAAAAACCATGATTAAGTCTACTTTTAGTGACTACGAGTACCTATTTGTCAAAGATATAGCCATGTTGAAGGACAAGAAACCTTTCCATAATCAAAAATATCTACCCTTTATGTTGAAATCTAAACTTATGTCTACTATAGACTAAAACCAATAATATTTATGGTTTTTTCCTATAGACCTAATATCGATGACACTTTGCTCGATGTTTGGTCTCTTTTTGATAACAATTTATTGACCCTTGATCTATATTAGGTGTGAAATACCTATTCTACTTCCTTAGAATTTTAATGGTAGTGTTTAATCCTGTAAGGTCCATTCTAGTTTAGCTTGGACCATATTTAGACTCAGATCCCTATGTATTTTCCTACCTAGGTTAAAAACTACCTCATCAACCTTCATCTAAAGTTTCTTGGGATCATTCTTATTAATTGGTCATCAACTATTGATTTGAGTATATTGAATTTTTTACCCTACTCATACAATTATATCTATTTGGTAGGATTGAACATGAGCCATAAATCTTCTACTGGTTCAACATGCTTAAGACACTTGTCATTTGCATATTTTCTCTTTAGATATGCTAAAATTTTTGACCCACCACTCACCATTAGATCTACTTGGTATGATCAAATGTGATCCATATATTTTTTTGGGAACACTAACTTGAGCTCATATATGCACCATTAGATCTAATGTATATGATTGAATGTGCTTCATAGATCTACCTAGACCCACTTACCTGATGTCCACCCCACACACTGTTATATCTAGATTCTGCTCTTGACATCATGCCACTTAGCACTCATGAATTCAATCTTAAGATATAATGAATTTTTGACTTCAAGCTCACCATTAATCTTGAATGCACAATTAAACATTTTTTATTTTATCTTTGGGATGCACTGACACTATCTTCACCTACTCACTGTTGGATCTTTCTAGTACAATTGAATGTCGATCATTGATCTTGGAGAATTTGAATTCAAATGGATATTTTATGAGGCCTAATTTTGACATCTACATGCATGTCTATTTTTTTAATTATTTTTAAATCCAAATGGTTAATTGATATAGCTTTAACTTGACATCCTCACATATGTTTCATTTTGCTTGTTTAACTTTAAAGACTTAGATCTTGGGATAGAAAACTCATCAAGATATGAATTTTTTATAGAATGTTCAAGGCATGAAGAGAATCATGTCCATGCAATATTTTTTCCTGAGAGGCTTTCCAAGTGAACTTATCAAAATCACAATCAAGCTGACTAGTGCATTAATGCATGTTGTCTTATAATGGTCTGGTCTTTCAAAGCTTATGCAAGCCATATTTTGATCATCATTCAATCAATAAACTACTTAGCTGATCTATCTAGGAAAAATATTAGTAAGTGGGCCAAAATTATCCAATAGTTCCTTATAAGTACAAGAAAATACTTAATACTAAGGTGTTTTTATCTCCTATAGCATATATTGGTTGGGCCTATATATTTTATAACTAAATATTGATTGTTTTTATGGATAAGATCAATATATAATAGTTTCATTATATTTTTTTTGGTAACTGAGGGTGTCCCACAACTTTTATGGTATGGCATTATCATCATGTTGAACCTAGAAACCTGACACTCACTTAGGCATGTTATCATAGGGTGTGTCCAATAGACTAATCCCTTGGGCTTACACCAGTACCCCCACTCAATGCTCATAATTCAATCAGGGCTCGAACCCATGACCCTATGGTCACCATTGAAATAGCTTATTATTGAGGTATAAACCTAGGGGCTAAAAAATTAATCTACATCTAAAGCTTAGTGGGGGTTGGTCTGGGTCTATAATGTACATTGAATGATCTAAAAATAAATCACCCTATTGTGATCTGCATGGAACACATGGAGAAGTTTGAACCCTACCTCAAGGTGTCCCATGGCCATTTTAGAGTGTAGGTGGTGTGCAAATGCCCTGCTCCACACACCACGGGTGAATCAAGGATTGAACCTAAAACCTAGGTGACCTAAGTCATTACTCCCATTCACTCAAGCTAACCATTCAAGGCTATAATAGTTTCATTATATTAAAATATTTTATAATAATGTTTTATCTTCTATACTTGTCTCAAATGAGAGAAATATTTTTCCATTTTACTCACCAAATTCAACCTTAAAGTTTTGATCAAGAAATTGACTTACAAATAATAGATTTTTGTTACTACTCATAAATATATGACTTTAGTTATTTTTCATCCATGACCACCAAATGATAAATAAACATCCCCTAAACATTAGGGATTATATGATGAATCATATCCTATAGATCCATTACCTCAATAAGATGATTGGTGCAAAGTGGTGAACTGATCCTTTCATTTGGTCATTTACCTTTTAGAACCAAAATCCTCATCCCTAACTAAATTTAAAGGAGGAATATCCTCATTTTATTTATGTATTAAAAAAATACTCATCTAAATGATCATTATCTTTAGTTATGTTCCCATGCTTTTGCTATGGTGAAGCCTTCTTTATCTAGTTGTGTGTCCATTATGGCTTCTTCTTCTATCATTTTGGAGATTATGGGAAGTCATATTCTTATTTCTATATGATCCTTTTTTAAATGCATTATACCAAAAATCCTTCAATTCATGGCTTGTCTTTCTATAATTTAAACATATCTTTTGGGAACAAAGTTTTTTTTTCCCATGCTAGTTCTATAGACTTTTCTACTTAGGAGACTGATTTAAAGGATTTATTATATTATTTTCCTTTTGATGGTTAGCTATTAAGTGATATTATTTAGTTTCATAAGTTTTGTGTTTAAACTCTTTTTTCTTCAACATATTAACCAAATTATCAAAAGTTGGTTTCTTATTTGAGATATTGAGAGAAGACACAAATATCTTGTATACCAAGGAAAATGATCTTATAACTATGGATACAAGGGATTCATCTAACACATTCTCACCCAATGCTTGTAAGGAGACCCTAAGTGATGAAAGATGATAGATTTTTTAAAATTTTTATATGTCTTCAACTTGATACAATGAAGTTAGGTTTAAATATGTAAAATGTAATTCTAGTTCTTAGCCTTATATATAGTAAAAAAAAACCTATTCCACACATCTTTGGCTTATGTTTTATCACACATATGAGGTTGAACCTCATATTATATCCTAAATATTAGGATCAATTCACTTTCTATTTATCTCTATTAAACTTGTGTTGTTGGTCAACATCATAGGCATGTCATGTGTACTTTTTATAAACAACCAACCAAATGTCTTTAAACTTTAGGGGATATTCCACCTTTATTTTCAATGCAACATAATTATTTCTAAAAATAAGATATGAAATGGGGAAAAAAACTTTGGGCCATTTGCAATAATGATGAATTATAATGAAAAATAGAAAAATAATTAATTTTGTTAAAATATTAGTTTTTAAACAAAATTGACTTTACAATGTAGTTTATAATCTTGCTTTACACCTCCAAGAAATTTTTAAGGTTTGAGGTATGCATATTTTTTGAGATATTGAAGTTCCCACTCTTCTATGATCTTATTTTGGGCCTAGAAATTATGAAAACATTTATATATGGATATATCTGTAAGTTGGAATGAAATTATTTCATGAAGTTAATTGATAGGCCATTTCACACTAGTTGGAAAACTTTTATGGCCTAACACATCTTGGTTTACAATATACACAATTAATTCTTGTTTTTGGGAACTTTAGGTAAAACAAAAAAAAATCATACAATTTTTATTGGGTAGTTTCTTACTCCTAATCAAATAATGTGACCAATTTTTGTTTGTTAGATCCTCACAATTTACCACATTATAAATCATCATTCTTCCTAGGTGGACTTTAAGGCTAATATTTTAAATATTATTTAATTTTAATTTAATAAACTATGTAAAACATTATTTTCCCTAAAATTTTATAATAATTCAAAACTTATGCTAAATTAAATAAATTTAATTTCTAGTGAATTAGAGACCACATGTGCATAAGTTTTTCTTGAGGCAGAAGTGGAACACTTTCAATCAAGAAATAGAGAATCCACACTAACCCAATCATGCCAACTTTTATAGGCGTTTAGCTATTCTCTTCATAAAATTACATATTTAGAATAGTTTTATAGGTGTTTAGTTTCTCTCATACGCATGTGTCAAGTATTTTCCAATTCTATAGCATTATTTAGTGCCTCTCCTATGGGCTACATGTTTTGGCTAGGTAGAGTTAGACTAAGCTTTTATGAGGAGCAAATAAATGAATCATTACCTCTCCAAATCTGTCTCTAACTCAAAATTTATTATGTACTTTTTTTAACTCCTCTATGGAATGCACTTTTTTTATCCTTTTCTTAGAATCTAATTTGTAATGCTATATAAATATTGGGGTGTACCTATTCTAATTTTCATGGGCTCTCTGTTTGGCACTACTATTGATAACACATATTTTGGATGTTATATAGGAATAATAATTACTATATTTATATATGTTTGTGCCTCATGCCAAAATTCTCATCCTCTTTCCTTGGATGTGTACATTCTACAATATATGCACTTTGGGTTAATTTTATGTCAATAATAATTTGATATTATTTACTTTGGAATAATTTTATGATGATGATGATAATGATGATGATGATGATGATGATGATGATAATAATAATAATAATAATAATAATAATAATAATAATAATAATAATAATAATAATAATAATAATAATAATAATAATAATAATAATAGTGATTTTAATATTTGTATCTATCAATACCCAAATATAAAAAGTGAACATAATTCTTGTCTCTTAAAGCTTGCAAAGTGAAGAAAAATAATTTGAGAGAAATGGTGCTCATCTTTCTTTCCTTCTTTGATTTTCCTATCTTTGATACCAAATACAATCAATACTTATAATTTTTTTCCTTTGTTTTACATTGAAATTATGGATTTATTTTTAAAAATTAAAACTATCCTATAATTTTAGGAAGTCTAGTCTAACAAATTTTCTATAAGAATGCAAGTTGTTCTAGTTTTAACATCCCAATTAATCCAATGTAGAAGTCAACTTGGGTATTTTAATAATACCACTTTAAAATATATTTAATTTATATTATTAATAAATTAACTATTCTAACATTGTTAAAATGGCTATGTTTTTATATTTAATAGCAATTAAAACCTTAATCTTATGGTTGGAAATGTTTAAATTAGGGATCATTGTTCCTATTTGATAAATGAAAGGAGAAAAAAGAAATATTTTATGGCATACATTAAAGTATAAAACCCTTTAAATTTATAGCTCATGGATAAATATGAGATAACAAATGAAATTATTTTTGAGTTGGTGAAATTGATTCAAATTACACTAAAAACCTAGACCATTAGAAGGTATAAGAATGAAGCTCTCAAACTATATATCCCATTGAAATACAATTTTAGGGAGAATTTTTATGCTTGTGAAGATATATTTAGGGATTTTACCTTACATTTTAGGAAGAAAGAGCCCTAATCTATATACAATTTCAGAGCTAAAAATGTGAGGGTTATCATGTATGTTGATGGCTTGCAATAACATGACATTGACTGGATTGGTTTTAGATTTGGATTAGCATTTTTAAAGTTTCCTATCCTTGAGTGGAGAGGCAGACTTCAAAAAATTACAAGAATTAAATAAAATTATGGAATAAGATTGAGAAGAACATGGGCTACATTGATTAACTAATTACTAGAGGAATTAAACCCTATGATTTTAGGAGTGTTTGTTCCTATTTTATGTCTTTCTATTATGAACTAATCTACTTCCATTGAAAATATACATGAAATAGATTAATTTGGGATATAATAATGAGTCATGTAAATGTCACTCATCTTACTATCTTGTTAAATTTAACCATTGGTATTATACTATTGCATAGACTCACTATAGTTTTTTCAGCCATGTTATTTTCACATATATATGTCACATAAATTTATTGCTATGGTTCAAATATTTTTATTTATAGATATATTAGTGTAATTATTTATTTTTAAATTTTTTATTAATAATGAACTAACTAAGGTTACTTAATTAATTGATGTCTATCACTATTTGAAATATATTAGATATCCATAGTTGCTAAGTGGAGTTACTTGTAACCACTTGTTAACTACCATCCCTTATCCAAATCAAGGATATATTAATGGATAGGGTTACTTGGAGTTTCCATGGATATATTCACTGTGTGTTAACTACCATCCCTTATCCACTATTTTTCTAGTCCATATCCATGGATATAGATGTTTATACACTTGTTATAGGTAATTGAAGATGTTGCTATGAGTTATGACTAAATCATTCTTAAAATGGATGAAGTATTTATTTGATGTGTGTAGATAGAGACCAAAGGGCATTTATTAGTTATAATAAAATTACAAATTATGTTTCCTCCTCTTCCTTCCAATTGTACAATGATTGAATGATAATATTATGGAGACATTTCCAACATTTATGTCCACACACTTCTTTATTTTGAGATTTTCTATTTTCATCTTATTTATGGGTTCTTTTTGTAAACATTAGATTTTAGCATTACAATAAGTATACCTTCTCTATATTTAATAAATATGATACAAACTACTTTAGGAAATGAACTAGAAAAAAAAAATCATACTATTTTTCTTAAAATGGTAAAATGAATTAATGTTGATTATAGGTGTATAAATATAAATAACAAAATGCTAAGGATATATAAATGTTCTGATTTTGACAATATGGTAAATATAAAAAACTAATATTTTGGGAATGTATTAAGAAAATGTATACTTATCTTGTATAAAGATATTAGTTGATTGTTCTAACTACTTGACTATGAAAATCAAAAGAAGATATGACTATGCATGTTTAGTATCATCTTTAAAAAATAGAAACAAAATATGGATAGGTCCACTATAATTGGATAACAACATAGAACACTCTAGTATGTTGATACAAACTTTTCCCTATTAATTTTTTGATGGGAGATAGGAAATAAAATATAAATCAAAGTTTTGTAAAATACATATCAGAGATATTAGTAGAAACAATTTTTTTATAGGAGCAAAACAAGTAGATAAAGGCACAATGTACCCTAGTCTATTGACCATGGAATTGTCTAGGTTGAATGTGTGTCTAAACCAATTGTTAAACTTGATTTGCATAATAATTAAGATAAATCTGATATATTACACTTAGGTTTTTTCTACACATAAGTTTTTGATTTATCTCTCTTCTTTGAAACCCTTATGACACTTTTATAGCTTGAAAACTTGCCAAAAAATAGGGGAGTGTAATGGGATAAGGTGATCTTAATCACCCCCTTGATGATTTATTGATGCCTACATATATAATACTCCAAATATGGAAATAAATCCCACATAGTTACCCCTAGAGTTAATGTATGATCGTGATCCTTTGACTATATATATGCATCAAGTAAATGGCTTGAATGCTTAACAATGATAGATCTTGACTTAAATTAGATGGATCTAGACTTGGATTATGAATAATCCTTATGAATGATGCATATGTTGAAAATAATAGGGTGGATTTGATAAAATTATAGAATTTTATATGCTTATTCCAAGTGAATATAAAGTTTAGCAAGTGGCCCTTAATGAATGACTCTTGAAAAAATTTTATAGATGAGTCTTTTGATAATTTAATTTATCTTACCTTATGAAATATGTTGGAAGATTCAAAAGGATAAGTTTGAATTTTTAAACTATTTTTTATTTGGTGTGGGATTGTTTGACCTAAGTGGACAGGGGCATGTTGTGCCCGTGTCTACATCTAGTTGACCTGAATGGGGAGATTATAGAGATATGTACTTTTTAAGAAATAGTCTAAAGGTGATTTTGAATAGTTTGAGTATTTGACATTAAATTTTTTGTGTAATGATAATGACAAACAAAGGATTGAGCAATATATACAAATGACTTAAAGAAATGGTGAATAAGAATAAAGTAATTGGGAACAAGTAATTTGGATATGAATATGCCAAGAATTAACATTGTCATGTATCTATGACCAAAATTATGTGTATACACTTCTCCCCCCCCCCCCCCGAATTAGTCTAGAAATTAAATTTTTTAAGTAAAAGAGAATTAATTTGATCTTGAGTGTGTAAAACACACATTCTATTTGAGTGGAAATTTTACTTTGTAGGGATATTTACTTAAGCAAACCCTAAAATAACTCATGAAGTAGTCATTTTATGTATTTTATTTTTTATAAAAAAAATGAACTTTAAAATTTGAGAAATCAAAAATATAGATAGGGAAGATTACACCTATATATAGGTGAAACCATATTTCTGTGTAACCTATAAATGAAAATTGAGAACCATGCCCCTTTGATGAAGCATTTGTGGAATTTGAATAATAGAGAATTAAAGGTGATCAAGTCTCAATTTTAATAACTAGTTAATCACTTGAGTTGGAGAGATTTATTATCCCAACTCACATGAAAGGTAATAGCACACAATTTACTAACCCAAGAAAGTGGAACCATGCTAGGTTAGCTATAAGTGAGGCAAGGGTCGTTTAGTGTCACTAAATGTGAATGTACATCACCTGCACATATTTAAATCACACTATTTCAGATGAACCTAGATTTTTATTTTAATGAAATGAATGGTATTCATGAACCAATCATGTTTGCATTACTCATAAAATTTATTTTAACTTTAAAACTTCAAAAAATTCTAATATTAGATCTTTGATTAAGCTTGAAAATGAATGAGTATAATTCCCTCTCTAAATATGTGCCAGTGATATAAAATGTTATGCATCTATATACTCAATTTTTAATCATATTTTCAACCTATAATATTGATTTTTTTTTTTTTTTTTAATCATATGCCAATGCATATATTCATTCAAGTTTACATAGTTACTTACTTTGAATCTCTTAAAATTGAGTGCATGTGCATGTCATATGCCCCAAGAATATATATTAATGTGTTAATAAATGTCACGTATTATATTTTCAAATCACTTTTAATCCTTAAAACTTGTATTTTTCTTATAAAATCTTATTTTTCCTTAGTTTAAATCTTTAAAAACATGTACATTATGAATCTCTAAGACAATGCCAATATGATGCCCCCCTTTTTAAATGAGGGATGTATCCTATAAGTCACTAATCTCAAAAAAATATTTAATTGTTTCATGTGATAAATAAATGGTCATATATTATAATGTAAACATGTTGAAGAATATGTTATCATATGATTGTAATTTTTCACTAAAACATGTAACATATTGAATGCAAAGGCATACAAGTGTCATGTCTGGATAGATATATCATTGAGGCATAAATAAAGTAACCATATCTGAATTAGACTATGTATTAAAATTACATGATAAGAATCATGGCACTAGTATCATGATCATAAAACACACAATAATGTCATATAATGTCACATAATAAGGCTAAATACCACATACAATAGACATTTTCAAATGTTGCATAAGGAAAGATTGCCCACATAAAAGGCCATGGGCCATAAGCAATGGACATGTTCAAATGTCACACACACCACATAATCATCTCATATATATTATCTAAAAAAAAATTAAATAAGGGCCAAGGGACACACAAAATAAGAAATAAATTTTAACCTATTATGCATGAAAGTAAAAAAAATCAAAAGAGCATAAAACAAGTAAAAACTATTTTATTCCATTAATATGTATCAATGTCATATTATTAGTAAAGTAACATATCTAAGTATCACTTGCTGCTCGTTGTGATGCTGGGAAATCCAAATCTAGACGACCACCTTCTTGGTGGTCTAAGGCTTCCTCTGAGAATTACATGGTTAAACAACCACTGGAAGCTCCGGCTGCCCCTGAGACTGAGGATAGTGTTCACTCCGAGCCGGTGGTTGTGGAGGGTTCTGTGGTGAAACATTCCTTTGAAGCTCCTAAGGAGGCTGTGGTTAGTGATCTTTATAAGCCAGTGGTTGAGGCAACATTGGTCTCTTCCCCTATTTTGGAGGATCCTCCTAGGAGTTAGACTTTGTCTGATTCTCATAAGGAGTTTGGTGCGGCATCCGTGTCCCCTGGGTTCCATGGATCATTGTCTTCTGACGCATGGATTGTTGAGGTAGAAAAGTTAGAGGATGGATGCACAACAGTTAAGAGGAATAAGTCTAAGCCTTTGGTCCCCCCTCTAGATAAGAATCTTTGATCATGTAAAAAAAACCTCAATTCAAAAGGAAAATATAATGTTCCCTTTTGCTGACTTGTTTTTTTGGTTGGTAAACCGGTTGCTTCACTGGTTTGTTGGTTACTGGTTTAGGAGGTTTTTAAGGTTGCTGTTCCAGTCTGTTAACTTTCCTTCCAATGTTTTGATGGTAGTTTTATCTGGTCACATCTGTTGGTTGCAGGTCCTTGTAAAACCTAGTTTAGTTGTTTTACTGGTTTCAGGTTCTTTTTAACCTGGTTGTGCTTAATGGTTTATCTTTCTTTTTAATGTATAGGGTTTCGGGGCCCCTTCAAAACCTGATTTTACCTTAATCTAAAACATATCTAAGTATCACAATGTATAATATGAATGATTAGAAAAACCATTTGAAATATATGTAGTTCCACATTAAATTTGAGGTAATCAAAATACATAACATGTATAATTAGATGCCCCCGACATAGGCATGACCATGGGATAAAAGGAAAGTTCAACATCTAAGAATGTATATGTAAAGTATGTCATGTGTTATAATTAAATAACTTATGAAATTCATGTGTATAGAAAATAATATTATATATACCAATATTTAAGATAAATAACACATGTAAATAAGTAAACTAGCATCTCATGCCATGATTTGGTCATGATTTTTCATTTTTTGAATCTATTTATATTTTTTTCAATATTTGATTTTTTGGTTTTTTTTTTTTGAATTTTGTGGTATTTTTGAGATATTTTATGATGAAATTAATTGAATATATCATCAATGGGAGAACCATAATCCTTATTTGGATAAATAATTAAAGCCTGACTTGCCATGGGTGAGGCTTTATACATGTATATATATCTAAATCTTAAAATGCATCAAGTTTCATATCATAACTATCGTGATCAATGCTTGTAGAATATGTTTCCATTTTAGTAAATACAAAATGTGTAGCACATCATGAAGTTTTTTATATATCTACCTTTGTTAACTATACATTATACTAAACTATCTTAGGAGTTACATTAGGATGTACTATAGAGGACTTATATTTATTTGAACCTTGATTACTCCTTTGAGATGAATCTATATATATATATATATATATATATATATACGAAGGTATACATTTATTATGCTAACCAATACTTAGATAATCAGGGACATGATCAATATGGATCTACTAAACCTACCTATGGGATCTCTTATCTTATAATATGGCTAGAGAAGGTTCAAAAGACTCTAGTCAAGTAACACACATAATAAACCCAGCTAGGTATATAATGCAATAATAAATTAAATATAATATAGTACTCACTAAATCTTGTGGAAAAAATGGGGGATAAACATAAAAAATAAACATGCAAATTAAAACTCTACTCAAGTTAATGCAAAGGTAATCCTAAGCAAGGATAAATAATACATTCACTACCCATTATTTATGCAAATGTATCTAATAAAATATAATATTAATATTTAGGAATACTTACTTTGAATATGAACTCATCAAACCTCAACCTCTCCCTTGGTCAATGGTGTTTTACAAGAGGTTATTATGTATTCTTGAATAAGCTAAGGATGAATAATGGACTATAGTCTAGCCAAGGACCTCCTAGTTAATCTTAAGATTTCACAAGACAAAGGTTCTCCTCTAAGAAGAATAAAACCCTAAGCAATGACTCCTCAAGAAGAATGGTAGAAATGTAGATCATAAATAACTACAAACAAATGATTATCTCTCAAAAATTAGGTGAAACAGGGGTATATATATCCTAATTTGACCCTAAGCCCTTCTAAAAATTTAGCCTATGTAATTATCCTAGTCAACCTTATTAAGTGAGAAATAGATCCGTTAGTTCCCAGACTAAGTCGACCTAGGCTGACTCAGTCCCATAATGTGTGTTATTCCCATAACTAGGTCAAACCATTTGATTGTATTCAATGGATGGTAAAAAGGGGTTTTACTTAGGTGGGGAATATTTGAGGTAGTGAATTACTTAGAAAAACATGTGAGTGAGGTGTTAAATCTTATGGAAATGTATATGAGGGGTTTGTATTGGTTTTAGGTGGTGGTATAGGGAACAAAATTGTTGAAAATCACCAAAAGTATCCCCACCCATTTCCTGGTGTATTATTTAAGGTGTGTACTCAGAGATCTTGAGACTCAATAGGTTCTTGTAAAATATAAATCATCAATAATTGATAAAAATTTAAAAATATTATGTGTATTTATATTCCCCACTCAAATCTCATCACACGTCAGGAAAGTGTAACATGGGATGGTGCTTTGAAAAATAACATAGCAACACATGAAAATAAGCTAACTAAAAATGAAATTCTAAAATTAATGTTGAAATTAAATTAATGTAATTAAAAATACCATATACATACCTTGACTTACTTTTCATTGAATGACTACATGCAAACAATCCTAGTCTTGATCATGGAATGTGTACTACCTACATTTGAGAAACCCTAGGGATACAAAACTAATAATAGAAGCAATGAATGCATACATAGGATGATCAAACTAATAATAGAATAGCTCTTAAAATTGATTAAATTACTTAGAAACATTGGAAAACTAGGATTGTCAAGGCAAGGTTAGAACCAAAATACCAAGCATGTAGATGACAAAATGATGAAAAATGGATGTCAAACACACTAAGTCACATTGGGAAGCATGTAAAACATTAATGAATAAAAAATAATGTAGAGTATACTAAATCAATTTGGGAAGCATGTAAAACATAAATGGCAAAAATGAATTTATAACATACTAAGTCATGTTGGGAAGCATGTAAAATATAAATAATAAATGAAATATTGATGCAATAAAAATATAACAAAGATATGTAAGCAAGTGAAAAGTAACCCCATATAATATAAACATGGTGAATCAAACATAAAGAATGTATAAATGAATAAAAATGAATTTAAATCAAGATGTAAAACAAGTATTTCAAATGAATATGAATAAAACATATAAACATGTAACATGTCTTATGTAAGATAAGTGAAGTCCACAAAGATCAAACAAGAACATGATATATAGATGGAAATCAAAATCCCTAAAGGATTGAGTACTCAAACTTAGTGCTTTATTCTAATATACAATGTAATAAAATATAACCACATAATGGCATGACTAGGATGACAATGAGATGTTGTGGTAAGCAAATGTGAAGAGATGTTTATGAGAAAAACCTGGTCCTATTTGAGGTATTATAATGTAACTCACAAACTATAGACCAAGAGGTGTAAATAGGTAGATGTGATCAAGGATGTGATCAGCCAAAATAAATATTTAATAAGGGGAATATCAGAAAAATATGATGTAAACAAGGGAATATGAGGCATCACATGGGTGATGTGAACATCCTTAGAAATAATGAGACACACTAGTCAAGTGAGCAAGACTAGAAACTGTCAACAATAAGGACTTAGGATAGTCTAATTAATGAACACAAAACTTGGGCTAACAAGTGAAGTACATATATTAACCCATTAAGGCTATATGTATGAAAATTAAAATAGACCTACCTTCTCACAAAGTGTTCCCCATTCCTTAGGACCCCTTATAGAGTCATCAATCTATTGCAAATATTGGGTACTTATGTGAGAAAGTAAGTGGCACTATAATTATATGATATAATGAGAATTCCTATCCTAGTCTACTAGCCTACCACATCCCAATTGAGCTTGGCTCTATCATAAGCCCAACTATGAGGTTTGATATTCAACTAAGATAAGAGATATGCCAAATATAGATCATGTCTTTTGGTATGATCTGATAGTTAAGATTGTTTTTTCCTTTTTTTATTTTATGATTTGGATTTCAACTCTTTTGGATTTTTTATTCCTCCACCATAGAGATTTAAAGAACCAAACATGAGTGAAATAGGTAAAAAAACACAAAAAATCTTACACTTGGTCAGTAGAGAAAAGGACATAAATATCAAGGTGTCTAAATACTCCTAAACTTGCCCACAAGTAAGCATGCAATCTCAAAACTAATTGATGTGTACCTCAAATGAAAGTAAATAAGAGGAATGATGGGGATCATGAGAGATATGTCTATGTAATAAGTGATACAATGATGAATATGTTCTTATCTGATCACAAGGAGGTAAATTAGTGTTATGAAAGGGATGGGGCTATGCTATGATAGTCATGTCACTAGAGAATCCATACTAACCTACAACAAACCTAGAATAATCACCAATGAAAGTAATAGTCATCTCAAAAGAGGGGGAAGCTAAGTAAGGGTCAAATAATCATAATGATACTAAAATAAATAATGACATAAAAAGATACTAAATGATGATATTTAAAGATATATCTAATAACCATAATGGAAATAAAGGCCAAATGTAATGTGTAATAAAACTAAAGAACCCAAAGGGACATAATGGTGTTAGTTACATTAAATAAAACCAAATGACTCTAAGGAAACAATGGTTCTTTTAAAGTGTGTTTGTGAGGAATACATGTTCATATTTGAGGTATTGTAATGTAGCTCACAAACTATAAAGTTAAATAAGTCCTAAGAACCCAAAAGAAATAATGGTGGTAGTAAAGTGTATTTGTGAGGAAGACATGATCCTATCTGAGGTATTAAAATGCAACTCACAATATATAAAGTGAAATAAACCCAAATAATCTGAAGGAAATAATGGTGTAATTAAAATGAAACTAAATGAAATAAAGTGCACAAAAATAAAGAAACATGAGACAAACTTAACATGAAAAATCTATGCCAGCATCTATATCAAATATGAGCATGTGAAATACAAGCGTATGTGTCTTAGAATGTTTATTTAAGTTGAATTTGTTTATTATGTAATGTAGAATAAGATTGGGCATCATAGGATACCCCAAAGGATAATTATGTGTATGGATGGGCATCACAAGATGTCCCAAAGTCTAAAGTGATATGTGGATGGGCATCGTAAGATGCCTCAACATGTGATATTGAGTGAGGTGAATTTGAAAAATTAGAGTGAATTGTATGGGTATTTTTGATATAATTAGAGATAGGTAAATGTGTTGGTTCGTTAGATTTTAAGGGTGTTGAAATTGAAATAGGATTTTTAGGAGAAGTATGAAGAGGTTTATAAGGTAAAGGAGGACCCTTTATTATGTGCTTTAGAGTAGGAATGTTAAATAAGTGCTCCATTGGTTCATGTGACCTAAGAGGTTGAGGTTTGAAAAATGTAACCACCCATTTAAAAAATTTCATGTTAGCTATCCCTTCCTTATTAGTGTGATAAGAAGGATCAAAAATGGTTTGGACAACATTAGCAGATGAGGTAGAGGTGTGGGGTAGATGTTGTTGATCATTAGGTACTTTATATTGATATGATTGGAATTATTTAGATTGGAGTTGTGAGGCTTGAGGATAGTTTTGATATAATTATTTTGTACGAGTATCAGATTGGAATGTGGACCAAGTAAAGAAGAAATAATAAATTGGTAAATATCAGGACATTATCATGAGAATGAACTATAGAAATATGCCACCAATAAAACTTATCAAGATTGTACCATTTTGAAGGAGGTTTATAAGGATCAAAGTTCATGGGTTTAGAGGGCAGAAATTTCTTCTTAAGTTGTTCTAGACTCAAGGGAGGGTGGGTGTGGTTAAAATTGGTTGAATCTGGATGCTCCCTTTTGAGTTTGGGGAGACTTATAAGAATTAATGTTATGAAAAAATTATTGGAAAGGTTCCTCAGTAGTTTCTTGAGGTAATTCAAATTGAGTAATAAGAAAGTATTACTTTTGCTTGGTCTAAGGCTTTTTCTAAAGTTTTAGGGGAAAAGATACAAACTTTGTATTGAAGAGGAGATTTAAGATCAGTAAAAAATAGTTTTAAAAGAGTGTCATCATTCATATTATGGTCCACTTTATGAGATATATAATTACATCATTTGATGAAAGTGTGATCATATTTTTTAGGCAATTATTTGGCATTGATGAAGTGGTTAAGGCAATTTTCAGGAAGGTCAGTATGTTGGAATTCCTTCACTAGAGCATTGACAAATCCTCTAGATGTGAGATGAAATGTCTAGGAAGTTGATTTTACCATTCAAGTACATCACTAACAAAGGTTTTGGATAATATATTGGTGGTAGCAAAGGTGTTATTTTGAACCCATTCTTTATAGATATTACCAAAATATTAAATAAAGGTAGTGGCATATTTAGTTTCATCATATTTGATAGTTGGAGAGATGTTTCTAATGTCTATGGGTGCAAGGAATGGAGCTAAATTTTCATTTTTAAGATGTTGAAGAAATTTTTTATGCAAATGGGGTTGAGGGATGAGATTCCCATTGACATCTCTAAGAGGAGGGACAAAATTCTAATTTGGTTGAGACATGATGACTTGAGGTGGTTGATTAATCATTTTTAAGATATGAAATTGCATTTGCATCATTTGAGAATGGTTAGTTGTTTGCATAACACTCATTTGTTAAATTATTTGAGAAATAATTTGAGTTGTATCAATGGGAGGATTAACATTGCTAGTTTTAGGAGGTGGAATGTCAGGGTTGTTAGGGGGAACATTCCCTAAATTGGTAATAGGGGATGGATTATTGGGTGTAGGGTTCTTAACATTGGTAATAGGAGGAGGAATAAGGTGAGTAACCTCAAATATATTAAATTATGTAGTAATTGGTTTGGGATTAAGAATACATGAAGGTAAATAAATCAATAGTTTCATTGAAAGTAATAATATAAGTGAGGTTAGGATATAAATCCTTACTTATGTAGTGTTCTTTACTAATTTGAGGTTGAGTAGATGACATCATTATGAAATAATATTAGGTATATAAAAGTGGTTATAAAATTATAAATTACTAATATATGAATCTAAAAACAAAATTTGAAATGCTAAGTAGGTAAGAAGGAACCTATAAACTAAACAAGGTTAACCAGGTTGACTTAATCCATTGAGAAAGATCAAGGTTTAGAACTAGAACTAAGTCATCCAACTCAACGTATTCCTCTAGAGGAAAAAAATAAAAACATAGAAAATGAACTAGGTTGACCAGCTTGACTTAGTTTCATGTTAGTTTCTTGAAAGTGAAAGTTTTGAAAACATAGAAAAAGAACTAAGTCAACCAACATGACTTAGTTTATTTAAAGTGAAATTTTTAAAAACACAAAAAATGAACTAGGTTGACTACAATGACTTAGTTTATTTAAATTAAAAATTTTGAAAAATAAAAAATGAATTAGGTCAACCAGAATGACTTAGTTTATTGAAAGTGAAAATTTTGAAAATGAACTAGGTTAACCAACATGACTTAGTTATTTGAAACTAAATTTTTTAAAAACAAAAAAAAATGAACTAGGTTGAATAACACAACTTAGTAGCCTAAAAATGGAAACATAAGGTTAATTAAAAAATAGTAGAACTAGATCAACTAACATAGCCTAGTTGGTTGCAGAATAAAAACATGTAAAGACTATGGTACTAGGTCGACTAACTTGACTTAGTTAACTACAAAATTGTTAGGAACTTGGAGTAAAATTGATTACTTTTGTATAAGCAACTAAACATGGAATTGAACCAGAAGTAATAAGTAACTAGAAATATGAAATAGCAAATAATAGGAGATACAAGAAACAACCAATCTTTTATTAAACTCTTCTAGAATACAATGAAGAAATCTCACTCTTCCCACACCTCTTGGGTGTACAATATTTCTCTCAAGAGTTCTCTCTCTCTCTCTCTCTCTCTCTCTCTCTCTCTCTCTATCTATCTCACAATCAATTACAATCAACTCAATAATTGAGTTTTTATTCCCTTGTTTAATTACAATACATGCCCCATGGGTCTCTTAAATAGGATCTAAGGCATACAATAATTAGAAACATAGACTCAAGACTAAAATAAGTCTTTACATGCAAACACTTGGTCTTCCTAAAATTAGACCAAATCTAATTTTGGAAACGCATACAAACACGCATGCACACAAGTGACCAATGCCGGTCACTGTCGGTCTGCATATGACTGACGTCAGCCGATCCCTGACCGATGTCAGTCGATCTTGATCCATGCCTGACCAATGTCGGCGATACTACTGATGCCAGTTACCTGTTAACTGATGTTGATTACTGGTTAAGCCCAGCAACCTCCACAAGAGATTAACAATGAAGATTTTAACTCCACAACTCAATAATCTCCCACTTGGAGATAAACAGCTGCACCTATACCTGTACAACATCCTTTGTCTTGTTTCTCTGGCTTGTTTCTCCCTCTTCATGTTCAATCTTGAAGACCAACAAAAGTTGAATGAAGATTTGTTACCAACTTTGTTAACATATCTATAGGGTTCTTATTTGTATGGATCTTTTCCAACTTCAACTGTCCATCCTCCAATACCTGTCTAATGAAGTGGTACCTTAGCTGTATATGTTTGGTTCTTGAATGAAAGGCTGAATTCTTTTCCAAATGAATTACACTTTGACTATCACTGTACAGTCTGTAACTCTCTTGCTCCTTTCCCAACTCTTCCATGAACCGAGTCATCCATATCATTTTCTTGCTAGCCTCTGTGACTGCAATGTATTCTGCCTCTGTAGTAGATAGGGAAACAACCTTCTGTAACATTGAAATCTAGCTAACCATAGTTCCACCAACAGTGAACACATATCTTGTGGTGCTTCTCCTACCATCTAAGTCACCTGCCATATCCAAATCTACATACCCATGTAGAGAAGTGTTTGACCCTGCATAGCATAAATACCTACTATTGGTCCCTCTCAGATATCTGAGAATCCACTGAACTGCTTTCCAGTGTTCCTTTCCTGGATTGGCCATAAACTTGTTGACAACTCCCACTGCTTGGGCAATATCAGGTCTGGTACATACCATTTTATACATCAAGCTCCCAACTGCTGAAGCATATGGAACTCTGCTCATGTACTCAACCTCATCATGTGATTTAGGACACTGTTCTTTGCTCATCTTGAAGTTTCTATCCATAGGTGTGCTTACCGGTTTTGCATCCTGCATATAGAACATCTCCAACACCTTATTCACATAATCCTCTTGAGACAAAATCAACCTGTAATTTTTCTTGTCTCTCATAATACTCATGCCAAGGATTTTCTTTGTTGCTCCTAAATCCTTCATGGCAAATATGTGAGCTAATTTTACCTTTAGCTCAGTAATTTCCTGCATGTGTGAACCTACAACAAGCATATCATCTACATACAATAACAAGATAATATAATGACCATTATCCAATCTGGTAAAATAAACACAATGGTCAAATTGACATTTACTAAAGCCATGCTCTGTCATAAACCTGTCAAATCTCAAATACCATTGTCTTGGAGCTTGTTTAAGACCATATAAGCTTTTCTTCAACCTGCACACAAGTTTCTCCTTACCTTTGACCTTAAAACCTTCCAGTTGATCCATATATATCTCTTCATCTAAATCTTCATGAAGAAATGTTGTCTTAACATCAAGCTACTCAAGATGCAAATCCTCAATAGCAACCAAAGACAATACAGTCCTAATAGAAGTCATTTTTACTATAGGAGAAAAAACTTCACCAAAATCAATACCTAGTTTCTGTACAAATCCCTTTACTACCAACCTGGCCTTATGTCTCATCTGTCCATTCTCTCCTTCCTTTAACCTGTATACCCATTTGTTTTTCAGTGCTTTCTTTCCAGATGGCAACTCAACCAAATCCCACATTTGGTTCTCTTCCAAGGAATCAATTTCCTCATTCATGCCATGCTCCCACTATTTCTTGGATTCTACCTGTATTGCCTCATCAAAACTTTCTAGTTCTCCACCATCAGTGAGAAACACATAGTATAAAGAAGGGGAATAAAGAATTGGAAGTTTACTTACCCTTACAGTCCTCCTTATGGGTGTTTGAGACTCATTCACAGCTTGTTGTCCGCCCCAATTTCATTCTGTTAGTGACCGATCTCGGTCATCTCTCTGTCTAGACCCGACCAACGTCAGTTTTACCTAATCGACATCGGTCCCTTCTTGACCAACGTTGGTTACTGTCTAACCGACATCAGTTCTTGTGTGACTGATGTTAGTTCCTGTGTTTTCTTGTGACTGATGATTTTTACCCGCGAGCTCATTTTGGATCATAACCTCATCCAAATCAAGATTGCCCTGCTCAAAATTATTCAGCCTCTTGAGTTGATCACTGTACATCACCTTCTCATTGAAAACTACATCACAGCTTCTAATAATTTTGTTAGTTTCTAAATTCCACAACTGGAATCCGAAATCTCCAAAACCATAACCAATGAAAGTGCACTGTATAGATTTAGCATCCAGCTTCTTTCTATTTTTTTATCAACGTGCACAAAAGCTTCAGAACCAAAAAATCTGAGAATTGAAAGATCTACCTTTTTACCTGTCCAAGCCTCTTCTAGAATTCCACCATCCAGAGCAGTAGAAGGTCCTCTATTAATCAGGTAAACCACAGTATCTACAACTTCTACCCAAAACTTTAAGGGCAAACCAACATGCAATCTCATACTCTGTGCACGCTCCATTATTATTCTATTCATCCTTTCAGCAACTCCATTTTGCTGAGGTGTCCTTGGAACTATCCTTTCCCTACGTATTCCACTCATAGAATAGTAACTATTGAATTTATTGCTACAGTACTCACCACCATTGTCAGATCTAAGGCACTTCAATATCAAACTTGTTTCATTCTCAACCAAAGCTTTCCATTTCTTAAATGTGTCAAAAACATCAGATTTCCTCTTTATGCAATAAACCCATACCTTTCTTGTAGCATCATCAATGAAAGAAACATAATATTGTGATCTCCAATAGAAGCTACCTGAGCTGGTCCCTACACGTCTATGTGAACAAGCTCCAACCTGTGCTTCTTCTTTGTTGACCCAGTCTTGAGAAACCTTACTTTCTTCTATTTCCCAAAAACACAATGCTCACAGAAATCTAGATCTATGCTTTTCTAATCTGAAAGATTACCTTTTGACTTAAGAACATGCATTCCCTACTCACTCATGTGACCAAGCCTATAGTGCCACATCTTTGCATCTACATCTGAAGTAGATAAAATAGAAGGAGAATAATCAGTAACACAAGTAGATAGATAAAGTGTACCTACTTTCTTACCTCTTGCTAATATAAGTGCACCCTTAGAAACTTTCCAAGATTCAGCTGTGAGAGTTATTGTGCAACCCTCATCACCCAACTTTCCTGTAGAAATCAGATTCCTCTTCAAGATGGGTACATGCATGACATCTTTCAACACCCATGTGTTGCCATTCTGCAATTTCAGCTACACTTTTCCTTTGCCAACAATTTGACAAGGCTCACCATCCCCTAAATAAACTTTTCCAAAGTCTCCATGGACATAATCATTGAAAAATTCTCTATTTGGGGTTGCATGGAAAGAAGCACCAGAATCTAAAACCCATGATTCTACTTGACTATCCAAAGAAAATATAAGAGCATCCTGTGCAACAATACCTACAACATTTGCTTCCTTATTACCTTCTTGCTAATTTTCTTTGTTATCCTTCAACTAACAGTCTTTCTTTGCATGTCCTTTCTTTCCACAATTCTAGTAGATTATACCTCCATTTCTGGATTTGGATCTCCTTCCCATCTTTGACCTTGATTTCCTTTGCTTGCCCTTCTCTCTTTGCCTTCCCCTGCTTTCAATACTTAAAGCATTGCCTGATGTTTCCCCTATGCTTTTCCTATGAATTTCTTCATTCAAGATTACACTAACAACATCATCAACTTTCAAGATATTTGAAGCAGATGCAGTATTACTTACCGCCATTACCAAGCTATGCCAGCTTTCAGGTAAAGAGCATAAGATTAAGCGAGCCTTAATTTCATCATCAAAAACTATTTTGACTGAATTTAATTGATTTACAATTTCATGGAAATCATTAAGATGACTATATACAAATCCACCTTCCTACATTTGCAAACTAAATAATTGCTTCATAAGATATACCTTATTCGAAGCTGAGGGTTTTTCATATAAGTTTGCTAGAGTATCCATTAACTCTACCATTGTCTTTGCCTGTGATAAGTTAGAAATCACAGAAGATGCCATGCTCAACCTTATAGATCCAAGAGCCTTTTTATCAAGAACATTCTATTTTTCATCTTGCATATCTGTGGGAATACTTGAAACTCCACCCAACGGTAAAAATAGATCTTTCTGATGCAGATAATCTTCTATATGCATTCTCCATAATTGATAATTCTTGCCATTGAATTTCTCCATTCTTAGCTTACTTTCTTCTGCCATTGCTTTGCTCCCACTCAATCAAAAACCCTTGTGAGTGAACCTGTAATCAACAATCACTAACCTGGCTCTGATACCACTTGTTAGGAACTTGGAGTACAATTGATTGCTTTTGTATAAGCAACTAAACACATAATTGAACGAAAAGTAATAAGTAACTAGAAATACAAAATAGCAAATAATAGGAGATACAAGAAAAAACCAATCTTGTATTAAACTCTTCCAGAATACAATGAAGAAATATCACTCTTCCCACACCTCTTGGGTGTATAGTATTTCTCTCAAGAGTTCTCTCTCTCTCTCACAATCAATTATAATCAACTCAATAACCAAGTTATTATTCCCTTGCTTAATTACAATACATGCCCCATGGGTCTCTTAAATAGGATCCAAGGCATACAATAATTAGAAACACAGACTCAAGACTAAAATAAGTCTTTACATGCAAACACTCGGTCCTCCTAAAATTAGACCAAATCTAATTCTAGAAATGCATGCAAACACGCATGAACACAGAGCCAGTTATCAGTTACTGGTTAAGCCCAACAACCTCCACAAGAGCTTAACAGTGAAGCTTTTAGCTCCACAAATCAACAAAAATAAAAGCCTATAAAATACTATATAATTAGGTTGATAAGCTCGATGAATTTTGAAAACCTACACATAGAATGTGAAACTGGGTCGATAGGTTTGATCCAGTCGATTGTAAATAAAAAAATAAAATAAAAACTTAAAAAAACTACAAGGGTTAGATTCACATCAGATTCACTAGAATGTTTGCAATCAAAAGTGGAGTCGATCTATAAATCAATCCTAACTTAGAGAAGATAAATCAACTAATTATAACATTATAAATACTTAGATAATCAAGGTCATGACCAATATGGATTTATTAAACCTACCTAAGGGATATCTTATCATATAATATGGCTAGATAGGGTTCCAAAGCCTCTAGTCAAGTAACACCACACAATAACCCTAGTTAGGTCTATAATGCAATAATAAAGTAAATATAATCTAGTACTCACTAAAATGTGTGGCAAAAATGGGGGATAAACATAAATGATAAACATGAAAAGTAAAACTTTAATAAATTTAATATAGAGGTAATCTTAAGCAAGGAGAAATAATGCATTCATTATCCATTATTTATACAAATGTATCTACTAAAATATAAGAGTAAGAGTTAGGAATACTTACCTTGAAGATGAACCCATTGAGTCTCAACCTCTCCCTTGGCCAATGGCACTTTAGAAGAGGTGGTTTTGTATTTTTGAAGAAGCAAAGGATGGACAATGGACTATAGTCTATCCAAGGACCTCCTAGTGAATATCAAGCTTTCACAAGACAAAGGTTCTCTTCCAAGATGCATAAAACCCTAAGCAATGGATCCTTAAGTAGAATAGAAAAAATGTAGATCGTAAAGAATCATAAATGAAAGATTATCTCTCTCAAAAATGAGGTGAAATATGGGTATATATAGCCTAATTTGACCTTAAGCCCTACCAAAATTTACATCGATGTAGTCAGCTTAGTCAACCTTTTTAAGTGATAAATAGAGCCATTAGGTCCTAGACTAAGTCAACCTAGGATGACTCAGCCCCATAACATGTGGTATTCTCAGAACTAGGTCAACCCATTTGACTACATTTGATGGATGGTAAAAATGGGTTTTGCTTAAGTAGGGGATTTTTGAAGTAGTGACTTGGTTAGAGAAGTGTACGAGTAAGGTGTCAAATCTTAGGGAAATGTATATGATGTGTTTTTATTGGTTTTAGATGGTGTTATAAGGAACAACAATCTTGAAACATCAAAGGTCTACCCACCCCTTTCCCAGTGTATCTTTTAAGGTGTGTGCTCAGAGAGATTTAGACTCGATGGGTTCTTGCAAGAGAGAAAACATTAGTAATTGATCAAATTTTAAAAATATTATGTGTATACACATTGTAGATGCTACTACATGAAGATTTTATATCTAAGGGTATCCTACTAACATGTTAAAGACCCTTATTCTTGGAAAGACTAGAAATGGAGTTGCCATTGTTGTTAAACCAACTTGGATAGATAACACTATATGTCCTAAGATATCATATATATGTCTATTGAATTATTTGAATACCTTTTATGTAGCTTTTAAATCTTTTTATATGTATCCCAAACTATGAAAGAGTGTCATTGTGCATACATATTCTCTTAATCCTTTGTCAATCATAACACTATGTACGGGTTGATTGTTTACATATGCTCAAGTTGATATTGGATTCTTATCTAAATCATCATCATCAATTTCACTATCATAAAATGTGATTATTGGATGATGTGCTAAATTTATTTTAAATGTACCAATAATTCCATATATTGGATGTCCATATGACTTGGGAGGAGGATGCATGTTTTATGATAATTTACTTGTGAAATATAAGGATTGTTAACTATATTGGGTTATTAGGGAAAGGATTGTTGAAGATTTTGATTTTGACATTATCATTATGTTGTGGTCTAACTTCCTATGTAGGTATATATATCTCAATAGTATTATCATCAATGAGGTCTTGAATTTTATGCCTTAGCCTATAACATTTATTTTTAGAATGCCCAATGCATATGTGGTAATCATAATATGCATTACTTTCAAAGCCCTTATGTCGAGGCTTGGTTAAACAAGCTCGAATGAAGGAGGCATAAATATGAAATTTTAATTAGTGAGAGTTTTTAATAAGACATGATGATATTATAGAAACTTTATGAATTTCTTCTTAGGTGGAGCTATCATTTGAAACTTGATTGATGCTTGTGTTATTGCATCAACTGTGAATTTGTATTTATTTTTTCTCTCATAATATTTTAATTTTTAATTTTATTTTATTTAGAAATTAATAGTTGATGTAAATGGAGCACTTTTTACATATTTTACCATGTAATCTCATAGTCCAAGTTCATAGTCAAGGGATGCCAAACCACTTAGCAATAAGAGTATTTAGCAGATTATCAAACTTATTTTATTGATCAAAACTAGATGACATAATATTATGAGATTTGTAACTTTACATAGGTACCCTAAGTGACCTTCCTAGATCTCTCATATCTCTCTTTATTACTCACTCTCTCTTTCTCAATTCTGCATTCTGGTAGAGTTCATCCCTTAGGCCTTGACCCTTCTCTCTATAGCCTCACCTTTCAACCAATAAATACCATCAATAATTAAAAATTCCATCAACAACCTAAAATATGACCCAACTAACTCTTTTTATATTTGTCATGGTATGGTCACTAGCACATCTAGTTTAAAAACTAATAGCTATCACCAAGTAGGATTGGCACCCAAATTTGAAGGCCTATGCTAGGGTAGCTCAACTTAGTCAAACCTATATATTTATGGTTCTAATAGAATTTAGATCAAATTTTACCTCATATATATTATTTTCCTTTGTTTTCATATTAGTTCCATTTATGCCAAGCGTCATCCTTTATAGCTCATTGATTGTTTGGCTGTATTTTTTCCTTGAGCTCTGTGTTTGTTGCCTTAAACCTTGATTTACTGCTTACATGATTAGGTGGTCATTACTTATACATGTTTTTAACTATTTGTATCCTTATACCTTTGTGTTAAATTAATTTTGTTTAGCATGTCATCTATGTGCACTCCTGAACTTCTCCTTGCACTTAGATATATGAGTGCTTCTATGTTGTCCTTTGGTTCCTAGTTCTCATGTTTACCTGTATAATCTAAAACTTAGTGATGCAAGATAGTTGATTCACCTAATATTATCCTTAGACTCCATAGGTTATTTTAAATGTGATCCCCTACTTACACATGGGATTCAATGATGGAATCTTTCTCTAAGTCAACTACCTTAACCAAGGTTTTCCCTTTCAACCTTTATTTTACCTAAGTAGGCTTATTCTTCAATATTTTCTTTGAATCATATACTCTCATAATTATATTGTTATTATTTATCATTCATTCTTATATTATTCTCCACTTTTCTCCTCCTTTCCTATTCTTCTTATTCCTCTTTTGGGTTTGTGCCCACCTTATCCTTTTGCTTACACCAAGTTTATCTAACCTCTCCTTATATGTGCCCTACATGACTCCCTTATGTAATTACCTCATCTTATTTTCTTATTTTCACTGATTCATATCCATAAATATCCACCAATTATATTCAACACTCTCCTTTTTCATGTCTAATGGATCTTCTACAGAGTTCTGTTTGTTTCCCCTCTTTTAGGATTTTATGGGTTTGCACCCATTTCTTCCATTCACCTCTATGAAGTGTTTTTTTAGATTCTTATTGTGTGACTTTTTCCATTCTTCCCTTGTGAATAGTTTCTTACTTATTTTCTCTTATTTCATTTTCTCCCCATTTGTGTAGCTTATCCATGTGGTGCTTCCATCATCTTCATTTTTCCTCCTATTACTTCCACACTTTCTACTCTATAAATAGACCAATATTACATCAACAACTTCTTATCAGCTCTAGGTTGATCTTTCACTCCTATTGAAAAGTCCTTATAATCATATGCAGACTATATTTCACTCTCCTTATCTTCCACAAGTTGGTTCTAGTCCAATCCTCTACTTTCTTCTAGTGGTTTCTTAGTGCTTTGCACATGGAACTTTGTACTTGTTTAGTCAGATACTAGTCAAATCCTCACCTATATGAATTTTATGTATCTTGCACCTTTTACATACATCTACACCCTTTTAATTAAATTAAAATCTCATCTTATTCTCACTTTTTCCTTTGTAAACTATTGAAAGTGGTCTTCCATTCACTTATCCTATTGTTGCCTTAACACATTAATCTTTAGATATTTTTGGAAACTTGTCCTCCCATATTCCTTATTCACCTCCATTTGTGTGTTTCTCTCATCATGCATCTCATGCCTTACTATCCTTAGGTTGATCCTCTTCCAGTACTAATCCCTTTTATTTCCCTCATGCACTTATTTATTCTCTCGTGCATTTCCCCTTAGGAAGATCTTACCTCTGTCAATTCAAACTAGTCTTTTCTAGTGTTGTAATTTCTTTCCTTATCTTCCTTACACTCTCTTACTTCTCATATTTTCCCTATTATACTCTTCTCACTTTAGGCCTAGTTGTAGGTTGACCACCTCTTTACCTTCTCTTTTGGGGATTTAGTTTATGCCCCATGTAGTCCTACCTTTGTAGTTTTCTTTTATTCTCCTCCATGCCTTACACCAGAATGGATTCACATGCTCTTATTTTCTAATATTTTATCCCTATTTATGCATGTTTAATTATAAACTAGTGTTCCTTTCAAGTTCTCTTTCCTTTCTTTGCACATTTATAGAATTGTATCTATTTCAACTACCTCATATTCAACACTATGCTAGACTTTAGTTACCTTCATCACAACTCTTCTTATCTATTCCCCCTTTATTTCCCTTCCTCAAAAATTCTCCATGCCCTACTTATCTCGATGTACTCTAGACATTTACACCTATTGATAGCTACTTTAAGGTTTAATGATCTACAAGCTTCTAGTTGTTCTTAGGATAACTCTTCCCTCCTTTTTTATTACTTCCTTAGACTCACTCTTCTACTATTTGTGTCAATTTTTAGTTTTCTATGAGCCTCTAGTCACACATTAAGATAATTTTCTTATTATTTATTTGGGACATATACCAATGATTGTATTTTTATGTTATCTACCTCAATTTTTTATGTTCTACTAGGCTTAATTATTGACAACCAACTCTATCTTCAACACTCTCCTACAACACATATGTCTACTCCATGCTACCCTCTACTTGCATATATGTTAGGTGTATCTTTTTTGGTCCCTTCTAGAAAGCAATTATGATTTCATGTTATTCAACTACTCCTTGTACCTCAAATTCTTATGTCATGTTTTTTAGGTATCTCTTTTGTCTTCCCATTATTATAAGCCTCATTTTATGTATTTAGAAATTTTACCATTTTATTCGACCTCTCCTCATCAAGTCTTGACTTCCTCTTGTAGGTCCTCTCTACTTTATTTTTGAATATTTACCTTCACAATGTACCTCCATGTTTTCCTTTTCCTTTTTCACCTTACATCCTTTCACATTACTTGGTTTTCTCTAAGATGACTTTAGATTTAGATACATATTGAACTCTTCACCTCCCTTTTCTTGGCTTCAACTCCTCATCCTAGGTTGTATGTTTTTCACTCTAATTCCTACTACACTTGATATCTCTTATTGCACTCTATAAAACATCTCATCGACACATCCTCCACTCTACAAATAAGAACATGTTTTATTTTATTCCTCCCTCCATCCATATATCTTGTTTAGGTTTTTCCACTATACTCATAGCATTATTATATGTTAATGCTAACTTGGTGGAATGATATCCACCTCTCTCTAACTTATTATGATCAAATGTAACTAGGTTTATTTATCCACTCCTGATTGTGTACTTTCTTCACACAAATCTCACCTAGATACCCTTATTATTTAGCATCAGACTCCATTTTACCCTTAAACCTCTTCCTAAGGTTTGTTATATAATATCATCCTCTATCTAATAGATTTTAATACTTCCTTATAACTTAAGTCAGATATATGAGTACACTACTTGGTATAGTAGTGTATAAACCACATGTTTCCATTTATTCACCCTTTCTTTACCTCACCATCTCTTATTCTCCTCAAATTATCTCTAGGCCCTTTTCATGCTATCATATATCTTGTTCCATACACAATTCACTCTTTTAGTGTCCCATACACTCTTCAACATGAAATTATGCTCGATATTCATGACCCACTTCACCTTCTCCTTTGGGTCTTCTCCACTATATAATATTCACACATCAACTCCCAATTGATCTCTTGCATGCCTCCAACTCCTTAAGGTTTATCTCCTAAAGGTATCTCCATGATCTTATATATAATATCTCCATTTACCAATTCTTTTCTTTTTCATAATTCTTTATGTTCTTCATTCTCTACCCATTCACATTTGATGGAGAATTTTTATCGACACATTCTACCCAATACTATGATTATAATATGCTTTCATTATTTTAATACTTCATATGATTAATTCTATCAACACTCCTCATCTCTTTACCTCTATCTTGGTTGCATATGATCATTTATTCTTTTTGCACTTCTTATTTCTCTTCTACACTTGACTTCCTTAGCTCAATATTGATGGAAAATTTCTATAAATTAGTCTACTAATGGATTGAATTATCTTAAATATTAGAGGGGGAGATCATAAAAACATCACAATATGTAGACTTTAAGGTTTATTATAAATAACTTGGTCAATAATTATTCATTCTATGCATAACCCAAGTATGTTGTGTGGAATGATCTAGGGTTTTTCTTAGGATCACCTTTACCTTCATATAATGGAATTTTTTAAGATACAAAACCTATTGGTAAAAGATAATATACTATTTTATGGGATAATGGGTTATGAATCAAGATGTGGAAATCCATGGAATGAATATCTCTAGATGCACTTGCTCTAGTTGTGGCATGCTAGTATGCAGAGATATAACAATTTATTTAAGGTAACATGTAGTAGTTAAGGTTAGTAATAGAAAATGCATACTCATCAAGGGAGAGTTAAAGGTTGCCTATGTAGGAATAGGTATCTAAATATATTGGAGGCCTTATGTTACTTAAAAACCTTAGGTAGATGTCACATAAGTCATTAGAGGTGTATATGTAGGGATAATACCAGTAGTAGAGGTTTGAACACTTGATGTGGTAGCTTGGACCAAATTTTTATAGTCATCTATTTCTATATATATAATATTTGATTAATTAGATCTGTAATCATGTTATTATATTCATTGAACTCATGGTCTTCCATGGAATCTACTTGATTCTTAGTAGTTATATCATGAGTACTATTAGTCTCAATATTCATGATAATTCCATCAATAGGGTGGATAATATGTACTATATAATTTGTGGTAGGAGGAATAAAGGAAGCCAAACATGCCCTTTATCATTTTGTAGTCACAATAGTCAACTCATATTTGATGTTTCAAAAATATGACTTGAGGAAGGCTTGGGATTGTTTATTTTTTATTTTAGCCTTATTAGTGTTCTTAGATTTAATCATTTTGACCCATTTGTTTAGATAATTGATTTAAATAAGATATGTTATCCATGTATAATAATATAAAAAGAGTACCTTCATGACTTGTGTTAACCAATAATGTTCATTCAATATGGCCATGATTAATGTGTATTATTAGGCAATAAAAGAAAATCAAGTTTGAAAATAAAACCCTAAGGCTAGAATTTGAAACCCTATAAGGATGAAACTTTAAGGTAACCCTGATGTTTGTCAATGGTTCAACATGTATATGGGTTCACCAATATTTTTTATGTTAATTTGGTTTCTCAACCCTAATAGGTTTAGATGCATAAAATTAATCATTAAGTGCTTAACAATGTTTTTTTCTTAACATGCTTACCCTTACTTGGTTTATTCACCATTTTAATAACAAGCCATAAATAAGAGAGACTTCACTATCTTGTAATAATTTTATATATCATATAGACATCCCTATTTTGGTTAAAATCATCCTTATTCAACCACAAGGTCCTAAAAAACCTATCCTAATAGTCTATGGTCTCTTGGGAGTTCGCATTAGTCAAATAGGTTTCACTATGCCCTTATATTCTAGTCTATATCCCCTATATATCTAATCTATAGCTCCAGTGGTAAATTTTTTAATTAATACATTTCACAATGGATATTTCACACATTTGATAAAGTTGTTTAACAAAATTATTCCAAGCATTCTCTTATAAAATCACATCAAAGCCCCTCATTGTACTCCCATTGGATCTTTATAGAAATTACATTACCTATTGAGAAAAAGATTACTAATTCTTCCTATTTCAACTTTTTAGCATTCTAATATTCATATCCAAATTTTAATATTGTTTGTTGTAGGTTAAGGGAATTTATTTTCAAGAATTTAAATCAATATGTTAGCTATAGTCATTCTAGTTGTATAATCACATATCATACAATCATCTTAGGAAAGAAAACTACATCAAATTAAGTCCCATTTAGGCTATGTAGACAACAATCAGTTAGAAGGGGTTTCTAAGGCCATCTCAACCATCCTTAATAACCTATTTTTATCCCCCCCATTTTTTCTATCTAATTACTATTTAGTACATGTGTAGGGTGAGGGTTTTAAATTTTTCAAGTCTTTTGTGGGACAACACAAAACATAGAGTTCATAAATCAACCCTTGAAAGTGATCGTACATACCGATATCCAAAAATTAGGAATATAATCAACTAGGACTTGGCTACAATATCTAGACAAGGTCATAATGCACCCTCATCCACCTCCCAAAGACTTGTCCAAGTAAACTACAAATTGTTGTTTTATATCACAACTCTATTGATAGGTTATTTCACATATTATTTAGTTATAATGAGCCCATACAATAAAATTAAATATGTTTTATGAAGGTTTTATCATACTTAGGCATTTTTATTATTTTTAGCAAGTTTTCACTTTCTATATATTTTATAGCATATTGTAGTTGACTATATTCTAATATCAAATTAATACATATCAACATTTCTATTTAAATATTTTATTTCCATTAGTTAAGAGCACTTGAATTAAAAGGGTTAAACATTATGGTGAACCCTTATTTCATTTTGACTATTACTTGTTATTTTCTTGAATTTGTCCTATGATTTCATTAAATTTCTATAATTTTTTGACACTGAAAAAAATCAGCCTTCAACCTTGAATAATATCTAATGCAAAATGATTTAATTTCTTTGACCATGGATTAAATCTAACACTGAATAATTTTTATTATCACCTTAGATCAATATGATATTGTATCTCTTTATTTTGACATTAGGTTGAAATTTTATTGATCTCTATACATAAAAAACTTTCACTTTTCTTTTTCAATTGCTTTTGCTTATTTTAGTAACTATGTTTCAACAGTTTTCAAATTACTTAGTGACTATCATGAAGGGTTATGTGGTGCTATATTTTCAAACATCATAGTGTGAGTGTTTTACCCCAATACTTATAGCCATAGTACTATACTAAACACTAATTTTAGTTTCCATGTGCCTCAAAGTATATCAAAAATTCCAAATATCCCTTGTTTATACTATAGATAACCTATTTTATCCTTTTGATTTGTGGTGCCCCTGAGAAGAGTGTATCACCTAGGGAATTTATCTCACCATACCCTTGAAACTAGGGTAAGTGGGTTACATGCATGGTTCTACCGCTATATTTAGTAATTTTAAACATTGGTCTAATACTAATAAATGAATGATCAAATTTATTTGAGAGTTTAAAAACCATTCAGACCCTTGCTTATATCACCCTCATACCTTATTTTTATTGTATTGTATTCATAGTCATTAATATTTATTTGGTCACATTATATTGTGTTCATAGTTATTATAACTACTCGATATATATTATATTGTATACCTCTAAGGCATAGTACTAAATTAAGTAGTATTTATGTTACACTTATGCAACTTCCTTTGGTTTCTTATACACTGGCAAGTCACTATATTTTATCTCAAAATGATACTATTAAAATTCCTTAGGATCTTATAAATGAGGTTCATATTGAAAATGATAATGAAAATAATGGATAACACTATGATAATGAACATGAAACTCATATTAACCCCAATGAGTTTAATGGAGTATATCAAAATTAGGTAAAATAATTATCTAAGCTTCTTCAAGGCCTTCAAGAGAACCCCAATAAGATGAATAAGATCATTATTCTTCTTATAGATTCAAAATTTGAGCATAAAACTAAGTGATCCACATCTATACCACAAGAGTTGCCTTTTTGCTTCATCAAATCCCCTACTTCCAATGTTGCTACTTCCACTATTACAACTTTCCTATTTCCATTTATACACCTATAACACCATCTCTTGGTTTGGGAACATCACTTGGTCTCCAAAATATAACCATGCCTATGCCTACTCATGATACTTACACTCCTCCCATTACCTCCTCAAATTTTACTCTAGACCATATCATTCATACATTATAATCTAATTTGACCCATATTGACCAACCTATTTATCATGCTAGCCCTTGTTTAAGGTTATGCTCTTTCATCTAGACTTATATTTTGAGTGTTTTTTGTGATTTTCATATTTTGACCATTTTTAAGCCCCATACATTATTTCATTATCATCTTTTCACATGCCACTATGTTTAACCCTAAATTATTTGATATGGGTATCTAGGGTTAAGAATATAGAAATGAATAAACACAAGAGTGATAAATAGATCTATAGTAGGTTAATTAATTTTCAAACTCAAATAAATAATATTTTGAATTTAAATACTAAGATATATCAAAAATATAAATTATGAAAATTGGTTGATATTATATTAAATTGAAAACAAGAGTACTTAGTTGGTTTACTATGCACATGCAGATCTAGTTTGAAATGGGCTAGAAGTGGACCAGATTAAGATCTTGGAATAGTCATCATATTATAGAATTTTACATCTTATAGCCTCAGATGCTTGTATAATATCTAGATAGTTGCATCGACATTAGTGTCTAAACTAGACACATGTGTCATGTACATAATACTAACTAGATCTAGATGTGACCAACTAGAACCTTTTAGGTTATCTATCATATTTTTTATGGTGTATACAAATTATGCACATAGGTTATTTTTATTCATAAAATTATCAAACCCTAGTGCCCTCACCTTTAGAGTGATTGTTTCAAAAATGGGTTAGTGGTCACATAGTGTCGAAATACCCCAAGGACACCTTTATCAATGGGTCTTGCCTCCATAACCAATACTCTAAAAAGGATCTTAGACTTATGTAGTTATCCCCTATGTGTTAGCTTGTGTGTGCATAAGGATTCAATGTGTTATAATCAAGTACATATAGTGACCTATTTTATAACTTGGAAAATATGACTCAGGGGTTTCTCCTTCAATACTTTAGACCTATAGGGATATTGCTCATATGACTATATAAAAATAGGGAAGAATAGAGCAGGTTTGCGCACTTGAATGCTTGATTGAGTACTTCTTGGTAAGTTACCTTGTGATTTCTTAGTATTTTCTAGGTGAAGAATGAATAAGAGTTGATCTTGTATATATATCAATCCATTTTAAAAATATCCCATACTAAAACATAAGTCAACCTTTAGGATACATTTCATTTGAAAATTAGATGACTTTTGAGCACTAGACACTTAGTTGGAAAAGGGACACTTACATTGATGTAGGTGTCTAGCTAGGATACAAGTGTCTTGGAAGCTAGAAAATATGTACAGGTCCAAAATTGGTAGATAAGTATAATTATTAGGTTCAAAAGGATTTTACACAATACATGATACCTAGTCATCAAAATAATATATGGCTAGACTAAGAGATAATAAATTTATGTACAAAGAGATAAGGAACTCAAACCTTTTGAAAATAGGAAGGTATTAGAATTTAAGGGTATAACCATGATAGGTATTATCCAAATGTAAAATATTGAGGTTCTATATAATTTATATTTATTGTCTACATTATCCCCCTTTTAATCTAGTAATGAAATTTATAGTTTAAAGTAAAATAAATGTGTACCTCGGTGTGTATAACACACCTTATCTTTGTGTATGATGAACTTGAGTGATTTTTTGGTGAATAACCTATAAATAATAGCATATTATATTATAAAATTAGTGTATTAAATATGAAATATAAATAATTTGAAATGCTTTAAAGTAAAGAAAGCAAGGTTAGGAGTACAATTGTGTATTGATGCAACCATCTTGCCTTTTGGCAATTTGATTTGAAGAAATGATTCATTATGAAACATTAAAGTTGAGATTAGGATAATTTTTAAATATTCAAGCACATACTTATATAGATATTGGGTAACAACATGTCCCAACCTTGGTAAAAAGGTTAGTTTCCACATGACCATTGAGCTTATCTCAATCATGTAACCCAATCATACTTATAACCTAGTGAGTGTGAGTGATATAATAAAATCACATTATATATATGGTGAGGTTGGATGATTTAATCACTCCATTATATAAATTTGGTGAATTTAGATTATTTAATCAAGTCTAAATTATAAACTTGATAATATTGAGTGATTTAATCACCTTAACCTTTCCAAAAGGTGAACTAAATACTATAGTAGATTGGATCAATACAATCCATAAATGTCCATCCTAGATATGATAACATTCCATAGTAGTATTTAAAATTTTGAAATTGATTTTATTTTGCAATTTTAGGTCCCCTTCACATGGCATATGCACCTCATATATGTCTCAAGCTAAAAATCTAGGTATAATAATGGTACCAATGAATAGAATCCTACCACAAATGTGTATCTGAATCATATAACTTTGAAATTTGTGTAATTTGAAAATTTTAAAGTGTGGAGGACATGTTTTTATGGTATGATCCCACTAAATATTTAGAATCTAAGTATTGGTATAAATGTGGAGAACATGTTTCAATAACATGCCCACACTGTAATTTGAAAAATGTTGAGTACTAAATAAGTGTGAAGGTCATGCCTTTTTTGACATGACCCCACTAAAATATGAAAATGTGAATGTTGAGTGTGGATCTATTTGTGGCTATCACATGACCATGGGAGTATATTTTTGGGACTTGGAGAGCTCCACAAATGTGGGGAGTGCAATTTTCCCTACTCTACTTTATGTGGAACCTTTCTCCACATGTGAGTGGAATATTCCTTGTATTTCTAAATTTTATATTTCTATATTTTGTGGAGTTAGTTGTTAGATGCCTTTTTTCTGTGTTGACTTCTTTGATCTTAAGGAGTTAGTTATTCATTGAAAAATGCAATGCCTTCCTTATTTCTAGGAGTTGGTTGTGATCACATGTTGTTAGAAAATGTGCTTTTAAAGATTGAGATAAACTTGGCATGTTCCTTCTTGATGGAGATTTTGGATAAGCTTGTTGAGGTGAAACTAAGTTGTCTTTTAGTGTATGATGCTTATCTTGGATAATCATGGTAATTTTCTCCTCCTTTTATGGATTTTTTTTCTACTTTGGTATATATACAGGTGTGATGTAACCTTTAGAGCTTGATGGTTTATTTTCAAGGTGTGGATTTGAGGATCAGATTCAAAGTATAGATGTTTATGTAAAGTGAAAGTGTTTATTTTAGGGTGTGGTATAACATCTTATGAGATATAATAAATTTCAAGTGCAAGTGAAAGTGCATAATTTCATTTATGTAGTATTTTCTATAAGAGATATTCTATCTCTATGAGAGTTCATTATAATCTTGTTTTTTTATTATAGTTTTATTTGAGGACTTTCTTGGTGGATGCAACCCACATTGGGTGAACCACGGTAGATATGTGTTATGTGTGATTGTTATCTTGTTCTCTCCATTTATGCTTTCATAATAACTATGATTTGAGGAATGTTTCTATGATGTGTACTAATGCATAATTTAGATCTGATTTATGGTCATATTAAATTTGGTTTAAATTCTTAACAACTTGTATCAAAGACATTGGTTGTGTTTTTTTTTAAGTGGTAAATCATAGAAAGGTTATTATCTTAAGTGGGATCTATGGGAGAAGAGATTAGATTCAGAGTGGCAAAGTTTTATGGTAATCATTTTGGTTTGTGGAGAATGTAGATGGAAAATTACCTGTATTAAGAGCTTCATCTCCCTTTGGATGGGAAAGTAGAACAACCTGTAAGTATGAGTGATGTAGATTGGTTATTTCTTGATATGAAAGCATTGGGATCCATATGGTTATGCCTTGCATATTATAGTGAATTTAATATTTCTAATGAAGAAACCACAAAATATCTCAAGGATAAACTTGGAAAGTTATATGAGAAACCCTCTACTTCTAATATTTTTTTTCTTTTGAAAAGATTGTTTAACATGAAAATGTTTGAGAATGGTTTAATTGATAATCATCTAAATGATTTTGATATGGTTTTAAGTATGCTCATTTCTATTGGAATTAAGTTTGATGATGAAGTTAGAGCTTTGTTGATTTTGTGTTTTTTGATTGATAGTTGGGATAGTTTGGTTATGGCTATGAGTAATGCAGTCCCTATCAAGGGAAGCTTAAATTTTGAGGATGTTGTAGGTGTGATCCTTAGTGAGGAGATGTGAAGGAAAAGCACTGGTGAATCATCTTCAGGTAATACTTTATCTATTGATACTAGAGGGAGGTAAAAAGATAAAATCAAAGGCAACCATGGAAATTCAAAGGGTAGATCTAAGTCCAAATCTAGATCTAAGATGATATGTTGGCATTGTGGGAAGAGTGGACACTCAAAGAAGGATTGTTGGTCACTTTGGGATAATAATGCCAACAAGGAAGAAATGAATGAGGTAAATATGAAATTAGGTAAATCATGTTAGGATGCCTTAATTATTTTTATGGATAGTTTTTTTGAGTAGTGGGTATTAAGGGGCTTATTTTCATGCCACCCCACATAGGCATTATTTTACTGACTATGTTCAAGAGAATCTAGGGCATGCTTATCTTGGTGATGATGAACCATGTGAGATAGTAGGGAAAAGGTTGTGTTCAGGTTAAGATGTATAATGGGAACATATGGCTACTCAAGGATGTCAAACACATGCCTATGTTGAGATGAAATTTGGTTTCAGTGGGGCAATTGGGTAGTGAGGGATGTTCAGTAATGTTTACTATAGATTCTTAGAAAGTTACTAAATGTGCTCTTATGATTTTGAGAGGTAAGAAATTTAGTACTTTATATTTGACTAGTAGTGTTGATTCTTTTGATTTAGTTGCTATAGATGGAGATGCAACTATGTGGCACTATAGGCTCGATCATATGAGCCATAAGGGCATGGATATCTTAAAAGATAAGTTACCTGGATTAAAATATATAGATCTAGAATTTTGTGAGAATTATGTGTATGGGAAATAGAAGTGGGTTAAATTCATAAAGGTTTGACCCATAAAGAAAGAGCACAAGTTAGAGTTAGTACATTCATATGTATAAGGACTAGCTCAAGTATCTTCTATTGGTGGATCCAATTATTATGTCACTTTTATTGATGATGTAACTAGGAAAGTTTAGGTTTATTATATTAAAAATAAATATGACGTATTTGACACTTTTAAGAAGTGGAAATCCTTGGTTGAGAATGAAATAGGTCTAAAATTGAAATGTCTTAAATTAGATAATAGAGGTGAGTATAATAGTAATGATTTCTTTGATTATTGTTCTAAAAATAGAATATGTAGGTCAAGGATAGTTCTAGAAACTCCATAGTAGAATGGGGTATCTGAAAGGATGAATAGAACAATAATGGAATGTGATAGGAGCATGAGGTTACATACATGTTTTATAGTTTTGGGCAGAAGCAGTTAGCATGGTAGTAAATCTGATTAATAGAGGACCATCTATGCCTTTGGATGGAGGCATTCTTGAACAAGCTTGGTCTAGTAAGAATGTTGATTATTCTTTTCTTAGAGTCTTTGGATGTGAGGATTTTTCTCTCATTAAGAAAGATGATAGGACCAAGTTAGAGGCTAAATCAGAGAAATGCATATTTGTTGGTTATGGTGAGGATGAATTTTGTTTCTATTTATGGAGCATTAAAGATAAGAAAATATTTTGGTTTAGAGATGTAACCTTTTAATGAAAAAGTCATGTATAAAAATTAGTTGTAGGAATAGGAACAAGAATAGAAATATTACATAGTATCCAATGATTCAGTTTAGAAACATTCTACACAAGGACCCCAAACTCCTATGGTAAAAAGGTCTTCTAGGTTAATAAAGACTTGAACATTTTTCTCCTTCTTTGAATTATTTATTACTCACTAACAATAAAAAACTAGAGTGTTATGATGAAACAATGCAGGTAGATGCTAGGATGAAATGGGAGCAAGCCATGGATGAGGAGCATAGATCTCTCATAGAGAACCAAATGTGGGATTTCTTAAGGCTACCCAAGGGCAAGAGTGCATTTCCAAACAAGTATATCTTCAGAATAAAATAAGAGGATGAAGGGAGAAAAAGGTATAAGGCCAGGATGGTGGTCAAGGGGTTTACATAGAAATTAGGTATTGATTTTGATGAGATTTTCTCTCCTATTGTAAAAATGACTTCTATTAGGACTATTCTTAGTTTAGTTGTAGTTGAGGATTTACACTTAGAACAGTTAGATGTGAAAACTACTTTTCTTCATGGTGACTTGGATGAAGAGTTGTACATGAAGCAGCCATAGGGATATGAGGTCAAAGGGAAGGATAACTATCTGTGCAAACTAAATAAGAGATTATATGGCCTAAAACAAGCTCCATGGAAATGGTATAATAAATTTGCTTATTTTATGTTGGAACAAGAACATCAAAGGTGTCATTTTGACCATTGCATGTACATCAAAATTTTTGATGATGGTTCCTTTATTATATTATACTTGTATATTGATGACATGTTAGTTTTAAGAAAGAACATACAACATATTCATATCCTCAAGGAATAGGTTAATGACTCCTTTTATATGAAGGATTTGGGTGCTACAAAGTAAATCCTTGGTATGAGGATTTCTCATGATAGGAAGGAGAGAAAGTTGATCTTATCCCAATTAGATTATGTGAAGAAAGTCTTGGAAAGGTTTAGCATGTTGGATACTAAATCTATTGGTACTCCTTTCGCAGGCCACTCTAGATTATCAAAAGAGCAGTGTCCCAAGATGGAAGCTAAAAATATTAAGATGTCCAAGGTACCTTACTCATCAACATTTGGTAGGTTCATGTATGCCATGGTTTATACTAGGTTTGATATTGCCCAAGTAGTGGGAGTTGTGAGCAAGTATATGAGTGATCTAGGTTATGAGCATTGGTAGGTAGTGAAATAGATTCTTTGATATTTGAGAAGAACCATGGATTTTGCATTATGTTATGGTAGATTATATAACACTTTTCATGGTTATGTGGACTCAGATATGATAAGGGATATTGATAGTAAGAGGAGTATGATAGGTTATGTATTTACTACTAGAGATACAATGGTTAGTTAGATTTATAAAATATAGAAGGTTGTGGCTTTGTCAACCATAGAGGCAAAGTATGTTACTGCCACAGAGGGTAGCAAAGACATAATTTGGTTATAGGAGTTGCTTTGAGAGTTAGGGCATGATCAGGAAGTTGGGAGACTACACAATGATAGTTAGAGTGCTATTCATTTAACAAAGAACTTCATTTTCCACTCAAGGATGAAACAAATTCAGTTACGTTATCACTTCATTAGGATATATTTGGAGGATAACTTAGTGAAGCTGGAGAAGATTCATAATAGTTAGAATCCTATGGATATGATGAACTAGGTGGTCACATTGGACAAGTTGAGATTATGTTCATATTTGGTTGGCCTTAATGGTCATGGAGCAGTGATAGATTCTATTTAGGAGAAATGGTCTCCAAGTGGGAAATTATTGAGTGTAGAGCCTTTTGGGGCTATCACATGACCATGGAAGTATATTTTTGGGGCCTAGAGAGCTCCACAAATGTGGGGAGTATAGTTTTCCCTACTCCACCTTTTATGGAACCTTACTCCACATGTGAATGGAATATTCCTTGTATTTCTAATTTATATGTTTTCATATCTTGTGGAGTTAGTTGTTAGATTCCTTTTTCCCATGTCGACTTCCTTGATCTTAGGGAGTTATTTTTTTATTGAAAAAGGGGATGCCTTCTTTGTTTCTAGGAGTTAGTTGTGATCAGATGTTAGAAAATGTGCCTTTAAAGGTGGAGAGATCAACTTGGTGTGTTCCTTCTTGATGGAGCTTTTGGATAAGCTTTTTGAGATGGAATTGAGTTGTATTTTAGTGGATGATGCTTTTTTTGGATAAGCATGGTGAGTTTCTCCTCTTTTGGTGGATTTTCCCTTAGTTTTGTGTATATACAAGTGTGATGTGACCTTTAGAGGGTGATGGTTTATTTATAGGGTGTGTCTTTGAGGATCAGAGTCAAAGTGTAGATGTTTATGCAAAGTGCAGGTGTTTATTGCAAGGTGTGGTATAGAAACTTGTGAGATACAATAAATTATAGGTGTAGGTGAAAGTGTAGCATTTTATTTATGCAATATTTTATATAGGAGATATTATATCTCTATGAGAGTTCATTATAATCTTGTTTTTTTTAATTATAGTTTTATTTGAGGACTTTCTTGGTGGATGTAGCCCACATTGGGTAAACCATGATAGATCTATGTTATGTGTGAGTGTTGTCTTGTTATCTCTATTATGACTTCATAATAACTATGATTTGAGGAATGTTTCTATGATGCATGCTAGTGCATAATTTAGATATGATTTATGGTCATATTAAATCTAGTTTAAAGTTTTTAAATTCATAATAGTGAAAACCATGTCTCTATGACATGCCCCCACTAATATCCCCCCCATTTTGAGGTGAAGTATAAAATGGTAGTTACATTACCTCAAAAGGATAATATAACTATATAATTTGTGTATGGATCATGTAACATATAGGGGTATCATGTCTAAGTAGATATAACAATGAGGTAAATATCATGTCATCATATCAAGTCTTCAAATGCATAATATATATCATGGCAACATCTATATACTAGTATTATAATACTAGCAAGAAATCAAACACACACATAAGATCACTCAAAATCAACATAAAAGGCAATGATCCAAGGAGACCTCATACAAGGGGCATGTTCAAATTTCACATAATTGAAGGGACATAACTTAAACAAATGTTCACAAAGAATAGAATGACATATGTAAATGTCCACATATAATAAATAATGACATATTCAAATGTTGAAATAGGTAGACAAAAGCACAGGGACCATAATTAATGCAGCATATTCAAATTCTAAAACAAGTAATACAAGAGCTAAAAAATGATCAAACGTGGGTATATCATAATAAAAAAAGTGGATGCCCCCAAATAACTAATAACATGATTAGAAGGAAGGCCCAACATATCCATGTGCATATATCATGTGCCTGAGTATGCTTGTATCACACTCAAAGATGTATGAAACATGTGTATATATAAAAAATGAAATGTTATCCACCAACATGGAACCAACATAGATGCCAAGAAGCTAATAAAACATGGAAATGCTACATATTTTTTAATTTTTTAGGTATTTTGGAATATTTGAATTGAAAATACTATCTTATGATCTCATCTAATGGATGCTCATAGGTATCTCCCCACTAAGAACTTGGTGCAATAAACTAGTGGTGCTACCAAGCAACATGTATAGATGTAATATCTGACACTGTAGGAACTATGATGTTCCACATTTATATAATAGGATTTTTTGTTCACAAGGAAATAATAAAATTAATGGGGGTTTTTAGAACCCTTCATTGAGTTATATGTAGTTTATTTTGAATAGCATAAATATGAACATGTTTGGTTTCTCTAGGTAACTAAATATGTTATGTAGTAGTAGATAAAGATTCCATTGAATCCATTATGTATCTCTGATGAAATGATATATTAAGTATTGGCTACTTAGGAAATGGGATCATCTATCGATGACCTTTTCATGGAGGATTAACCTTAATAGGTTATATAATTAACTACCTGGGTATAAACTTCTTTTGTTCAAGTGGATATTCATATGGAATTTTGGAAACTATAATTATCATGTTGGCATGAATGTATTTAACACACACATGCATTATAGAAGGTATTATTTGGAGTTTATGTATCCAAAATAATCTCAATAACATATAAAATATTCCCATGTATGGTGTAACTGATAATGTAGTGACCACATGTGATGGGCCAACCTATAAAGGTAAGTCAATATCACCAAGGACATGTTGTGAGGTTCCATAAAATGCTTTGACCACTCTAGTCTAATGGTGTAAATATTCATGTGTATATCCAAAATGTATAAGTAATGTCATCATGTAAAAATTCTTACTGGCACCATTATCAATAATAAGTTTGTCTATACGATGGTGATCAATGTATTCTCAAATTAATAATGAATGAAGATCTAATTCATCATCCAAAATCTCATTCTCATCAAAATCAATAGAATGTGTTTGAACCATGGAAGGTGTATGTCATGTATAAGTATCGATAATCCAATTTAATGGGTTCCCATAATTTGATGAATTAGGATGTATAATATATGTCATTTACACTTATGGATTTATTATAATCATCTTGAAAAGGGTTGCTAAATATTTTCTAATTTTAGTGATCACTAGGTTTTGAACTTGATTCCTTTGGAGGATCATTAAATGTAATTTTTTTAATCATGGATGAGGTCTCGGATCTTATTCTTGAAGGTAAAACATCTATTTGTGAAAATTCCATGGCCTAAGTGATAGTCACAATAAGCATTTATATCATATCCTTTGGGTTTAGGTCAAATCATATCAACCTCTATAGGAGGAAGAGATATGAGGTGACACTCCACAATATTTAAAAGTAACAAAGATGGAGACATAGGTAAGCATGAAAATTGTCTCCTTGGTGCATTAGATAAGACAAGTTGATTAGGTTTTTGTGACACTACATTATCCATAGTAGTTTTTTTCTTTTCAGGTTATGTAGGTTTTACCTTATAACTTTGATTGATAGTAAACTTGGTATTTATGTAGTCAGTGTGTTTTATATATACTTTAGTTTGTTTAATGTAACAAGTTTCATTTCATGACCATGAGAAATATGGCATAATTCATTGAAATATTTAAATTTTTTGAAAATAATGAAATCATGTAATGGTGTAAGTAAACTTTAATTTAATATGTCTTGAAGCTCTTTATCTACCATTGTATTGGTCATTTTAGCTAGCATTATCTTGTATCTCAAGAAATATTCATTGATAGGTTCATTGGTCCTTTTTTTGATATTTTTAATTTGGGCATAAGAATATTTTTTTATAATGTTGGTAAAGAAGTGTGCCAAAAATTGATCTGCAAGAGGTTTGAATGTTTTTACTAATTGGATTGGTAAATCATAGAACCACCTTAGAGAATAGTCCTTAAGGTTCCTTGGAAATAGTTTAGTCAAAATTTTATCATTAGAGCTATAATCAAGGCTTGTCACATATAAACATCAAAGATGTTATTCAAGCTCACCTTACCATCATAAAATGTGAACATAGGTGCAACAAAACTAGTTGGAAAGGGGTGTAAATATATTTCAAGTGAAATAGGGTTATACAACACCTATTGTGAATTAATAGCATGCGGTGACTTCATATAATTTTGTTTGATGACTTTCAACCTTATCTTCTAAATGTTTTATAGTTTGGACACGATCTTGCACATTTTGACCATTAAGATTTGAAGTTTTAAAAGTCACCATATGAGGTGTACACATAGTTTGAGTTGATATAGGCATTAAAAATATAAATTGGGTTTAAATTCCATTATTTCCCATGGATGATGTAGCTATATTAGGATTTTTTTAGGGAACAATGGTGTAAACACATAACTCATGTCCCCATTAGAATTATGAGGTAATGATGTGCTCAAAGGGAGGTTTATTGGTATATGGGTATGTCCCATAACTCTAATAGCATGATCAATAGATGCAACTAGTTGTCCATCTATAATTTTTTATTTTTTATTTCTAATATAGTTTTTAGGGTCTGATCAGATCATCTGGGTTTTGTCGAATACATTGTCAAAACATAGCAAGAACTTGTACTTACTTGACCTATTTTTTCATGTTAATTATTTTTATTAGTTCTCATGATTATAATCATCTTCTATGATAACCTCTTTATTATGTGGTTCAATTTCATTATTGGCATATTTATTAGATATAGGAATTGTTACTTCATTGTGTTTAGCCATATTAGGTGGATAATGAGGAAGATATAAGTTTTAGATAGAAACACCAACTAATCTAGGGATACATATAGGTTTCATATAAACAATATAAATAGATATAGGAAAATACAACAATGGAAACCCTCAAAAGGTTAAACACCCTGGGATAAGCCAGGGTTTTCATAGAGAGACAAGTTCACCAAATTTTTAACCCTAAATTATTTGATATGGGTATCTAGGGTTAAAAATATAGAAATGAATAAGTATAAGGGTGATAAATAGATCTATATCATGCTAATTAATTTAAAAACTTAGATAAATAATATTCTAAATTTAAGAAATGAGATATGCCAAAAATAAAAAGTAAAACTATTGATTGATATTGTAATAAATTTAAAACAAGAGTACTTCATTATTTTACTATGTGCATGAAAATTTGGGTTGAAATAGGATATAAGTGGACTAGATCAAGATCTTGGAACAGTTGTCAATATCTAAAAAAAATCATATTCTGGGCTCAGATGTTTGTGTCAGATCTAGATAGTTGTATTGATAATGGTGTCTGAACCAGAATTAGGTATCCTATATAGAATATTGTTTGGACTTATGTGTGACTAAATGGATCCTTCTATTTTTTATCACCTTTCCTTTGATGTATATAGATTGTGCACATAGTTTATCTCTCTTTTTTAAATGATCAAACCCTAGATGCCTCAACTTTGAAGTGATTATGGTACAAATGGGTTAGTGGGAACATGGTGTTGAGTTACCCCAAGGACCATTTTATCAATGGACACTAAATACATAGTAAATAATATGAAGAGGGACTCAAAAATTATGTATTTATACCCTACATGTTGTCTTGTGTATGCATAAGGATGCAATGTGTGATAAGAAAGTACATATAGTGACCTAAATTGTAACTTGGCAAATATGGCTCATGGGTTGTTCCTTCATTACTTCAAACCTATAGGAATACTTATCCTATGGTTTATATATAAATAAGGACTAATAGGGTAGGTTTTCTCACTTGAATGTTTGATTGAGTGCTTCTTGGTAAGTTTCCTTGTGAGTTCCTAGTATTTGTTAGGTGAGGAATGAATGAGGGTTGATCTTTATATATACCAATCCCTTTTGAAAATATCTCACTTTAAAACACTTAGGCCAACCTTTAGTATACATTTAATTTTAAAATTGGATGAATTTTGGGCACTAGACACTTAGTTTAAAAAGGGACACTTGCATTGACATAGGCATTTAGTTGGGATGCAAGTGTCTGAGAATCTAGAAAATAAGTATAGGTCCAAAATAGGTAGAGAAGGATCAAGATTAGGTTTAAAAGCATTTTTTAGAGTATATAAGGCTTTTTAATTATAATAACATATTTTTATACTAAGATATAAGTAATTTAGGTATAAAAAGATAAATAATGCAAGCATTTTGGCAGTGGGAAGGTCTTAAAATTGAAGGGTATAGCCATGATAGGTATTTTCCAAATATACAAGACTGAGGTGCTATATAATTCAGATTTAGTGTCTACAAGGAAAATCACTTGGTCTCAAAAATATAACCATGACTATGCCTACTCTTACTACTTACACTCATGCTACCTCTTCAAATGTTACTCTAGAGGATATCATTACTGTATTACAATCTAAGTTGGCCCACATTAAGCAATCCATTTCTCATGATATCCCTTTGATTGACATATGTTATTTGTTATATAAATATTTGACACATGAAATTGTATCTTATCCCATACCAATTGGATTTTTTTATCCTAAGATTCCTCTTTATGAAGGTAAATGTGATCTTGAATAATATTTGCATGCCTTCCATGTAGTTTGTCTAGATTATGTAGATAATGATAAATTTTTGACAAAGATATTTCCAAGAAGTATAAAATAATGTGCTCTTATATGTTTCTATGATCTTCCTCTTCAGTCATTAAAATATTTCAATTCTTTGTAAAAATATTTTTTTACACACTTTTCTATCAACATTGGGGAAAAGTTCTCATATGCTCAAATTACAAAGTTCAAATATGGGTCTAATGAAACAATAAGTGAATATGTGTTAAGGTAAAAGACTATGCTTGCCAAAATGACAAATCAAATGGATGATAATGAGATTAAATATATTTTTACACAAATTATTCTCTTTCATCTTAAATAATCCATTATGTTTGATAATTTCAAATCCTTTGATGAAATATGCCATATAGTCAAGGAGCATTAGTTCAAGTTTCTTACTTTGAACAAGATTAATTATGTTTCAAATGTTCCTTCTACTTCAAATTTCAAGTTTAAAATTAATCCAAATTATAAGGAAAAACCAATTGAAATAGATAATTAAACAAAAATTATAATTAATGTTATATCGCAACTACCTCAAAACCATCAATTACAAGCTCCATCGAGGCAATTTTCAAAGTTACCATCACCTCTTCATGTTTTGTTTCAAAATCTACTATAAATCAATGTAATCACTTTTATTCCACTAATGGAGATAGATATGTCTATTCCATGATCTATAAATATTGATTCCAATGAATATTATAACTATTATAGATGTCTACAAATAGATTATTCAAGCTTAAGCATAAGATTTGAGATCACATTGATGAAAATATCATAGATATTATCATGCTTATTAAATAGGCTAAACCAAAATAAAATGATAATATAAATATAAAAATTTATAAGGATCCATTTCCAAATAATGAATCAAATAAAAAGGATAATATTGAAGTTCATTATGCAATAATGCTCATCCTCCTACATATGGGCATGTTGACCAAATTTGACTTTTAGGTCAAATTGGGGCATCCCTAAGTAAAAATTTGATATTTAGGTGTTCTATGGGGTCAAAAATTATGTCAAAATATGTTTTATAGGTTAATTAATGTCATTTTATGTTACACTAGCCTTGGTCCTGAGTTATTTTAGTCATTTTGGGTCATTTTGAGGTCAAAAAAGGTGCATTTAATGAGTTATAATTATTTTTTGGGAAGTGTGAAGGTTAAAAAATATGATGTTATTCCAAATGTGTCTACTTAAGTCTTAATCAACTAACATAATTGAAAAGTTGTAGGTTGTTTAGAAGAAAAGACATTTTTATTGAGAAAGAAGAAGAAAATGGCACTTGTATGACCCATGGGGAAGTGTGCCACATGGGAAAGGATCATACAATTCCTATTAATATTCCCCATGTATATTTTCATGTTTTAAATGATATATAAGTGTAATTTTAAATCCAAAACTATTCTACTCCTTTTTCACTCTTCTTGGCGAGTAGAAGTGACCTGCAAGATTATAAATGGTATGGTCAGCACAAGAGGTTTCAATAAAAATGATATTACGGGTTTATTATAAAATTATTTAAATTACATTTTTTTTTGTATATGAATGGTGGTCTTATCTTTATGAACCATTCCTTCAAAATTGATCCTTCAAATTTGCTTACTAATTTGTGTACCCTGTATGTTTTTCCTTGGTTTGAGTATTTATGTACAACTCAACTACTGATATTAGTTCTAGATGATGTTAAATTTCCCATATAATGTTTTAATTTCTTAGTTTCAAGTTTATTTTATGTACAAATCATCTCAAATTTGTAGACTGATCTTATGTGGGATGATAGGCCTATTTTCACCATTTCAAGATCTTCATGCTTTAAAAATATATTTAGAGGGTTGTAATAGGTCCTTCACCATGTATTGAATGTATTTTTGTTCCCATAATCCTTAAATTTCATCTTATAAGTAAAAATCTCCATGAGTTTTAGTCATATGTAACATTCACACACAAGTTTGTCATTACTATACACTTATAGGTGCCAAAAGAAAGAGTCCATATTGAAAGGAAGGTGTGGTTATTTCTTTCAATTTTATTAAAATGTGTATGATTTATTTTAAATTATATATATATATATATATATAAGTATACAACTCTTAATAATACTAAATTAATGTGTACTGCTCATTTTCTATCCATTGCTTGTATACACTAAATGGTCATCTACAGGTAGACCACAAAGAGTTTAAAATCCATTATGAGATGTTGAAACATGAGTTGAAGCTCTATTTGATTCCCCAAATATTATAAATATATATTATAATACATGTTTTAAATGATAAGTATATAATCAAGAAGGGATTTCAGCTCCAAAAGGAGATGACTCAATTCTGGGATTTAGTCCCTGAAAATGCAAAATAGGGGTCCAAGGCATTCTGTGAATAACATATAACATAGTTTTAAGAGATTTTGGTGTACCTTAATGTGATAATATTGTATAATTTTTAATGGAGATGTAATTTTAAAATTTATAAGGGATAATGACAAAAGGAAGATAGTCTTTTAGAGGCCCTAAAGTTGCCTACAAAACCACTAAACTCAGGCATTGATATCTACAGGGCTTGGATCCAAAAGTGACCTTATATTATAGATTTAATGTTATAGATAATTAAAAAATTTGATATTGGTTATAATTATTTAAAGTGTAACTCATGACTCAAGGTATCATCAAATTAGAGGGATAGACTATTATTTTACTTCCCATGCACGATTTCAGTTCATACACTATGGAAATAGATACCTATAGGGGTCAGATAGGTAAGATAAGAAAATAGACACTTAGGAAATGGGATTTTATGTTTTTTATCCATATAAAGTTAATTAAATCTCATATAGGCAACTTTTTACCTAAAAGAATCCAGGGGAAGTCCACAAACATATTGATCAACCTCGGTTGAGGCAAAATGCACCTATAATAGGGTCTTGAGGGCAAGGGTGTCTCAATCATAACAAGAAGGTTAAATTTGTGAACCCAAAGATCATATAGGTGAATTATATATAATATAGGAAAATTTTGGCCTCAATTATTTCAAGGGTAGTTCACACATATCATGATCAACCTCAGTTGAAGAAGAATGACCTATAAGCAGGGTCAATAAATAGGGTTTCTCAGTAAAGTATGGAGAGACTTAGTCTTGAGGCTCAAATGTATATGAGGAAGATAATAATTATGTGAATAAATTATAATATATTCAAGTGAAATAAATATAAATAAGGTCTTGTATGTGATTTTCTAGACCTAAACTACACAAGTGCACCTACAAGTGCCTCTTTCAAATAGGAAACACAGTCAACAATTCATCACGTTGAAAAGTTAGGCCTAGTTGATGTGTTTATAAGACTTGGAAGTAATTTAATTATGGTTTTAATAGTTTCATTCACTCCCTAAAACATCATAAACAATATTTAAGTGAGATAATAATCATCTACAGGGGTAAAAGAGCATGATATCTTGGTTAGCAGGGAATAATACCTAATTTTGACTAAAAGTGCATAAGGGTAATGGAAGGACAAGATGATGAATTAAACATATGAATAATTAATAAATATCCATAATAATCCTAATAATTTCCACCAATGTGAAAATTTATATACAAACCTACAAAGGGTCTCTTAAACTCTTGTGTGCACCTACAACCACCATGTTGCAATCTTGAAAATTAAGTTGTTTGGGGAAGAGAAATTTTTTTACATAAAATTAAAATGATCAATAATTGATTAATTAATGGTTTAAACAAACTCCAATTCCATTTCAACATTTTCATCCACTCTTCCTATTGGCAAAGGTTATCAGTCTGTACAATGAGCTAGGAAACCTCTTTGCTTAATAAATGAACATGAGGAATTCAAAGAGAAGAAATTTTTTGGGGTGAATACCAAGATTAAATATAATTAATTGTATATTATTAAAAAATTTAAGAATTATAAAATCATTATTTTATCATGGAAGGGTTACTCTTCAGTGGATTTGAGGAAAATGCAGGAAAATAGTGTTTTTAGAGGCCTTTTTTGGGCATTTGGAGATGGTCAGGCACCTAAATCAAAGAATACAGATAAACCCTATATTAAAAATCATCATAAATAATTTTTAAAACTAAAAAAATATTCACTTTTCCTTGGTTATGAGTTTTAAACCTTACTATTTTGTCTCAGAGGTCAACCAATCTAGGAAAATCAGGGTTTAACAAAGCAAGCTAGTGAGTATACAATGGGTAGATGGATTAATTTGGATCTTTTAAAACCTTAATAAACACATAATTATTTGTATTTAAGGAAAATATATTCTATATAATCATTATATCAATATAAAACCCCTCAAGGTGGCCAAATACCCCTGCACATAGTCCAATTAGGCAAACTTTCACTAATCCTTGTTGGTGAATGAGAGAAGAAGATGAATAAAAGTTCTTGGAGGGTTATGTAGTGGATTTTAAAGATATAATGGGATGTTAAAATTCATAATAAACCAAACTAACCATTAAATATCAGTCCTAATAGCCAAAACTAGTAAGGTGCCTAGTAGACCTATTAGGCCTTCAAAGGACCTAAAGCCAATTGGTGGTCCATATTCACTTCTAACTCTCTAATAGATATATGATTTATTGAGACATGTTTATAAGGTGAATATATACATTTTTTAACTCATAATATGTAGATTAACCTATAATAAATCTAATTTTAGCTCAGAAATAGTCCAAATGTACAAAAAGGGGTGAAAACAAGCTTGATGGGGTATATTCAAGTGTTCATATATCCTATAATGATTTTCATGTGAATAAAATGAATTTTGAGGGGTTATTAGGATCCATTTTAATATTTTTTGTGGCATTTAATGGTAGTTATAATGTCAAATTTTTATGAATAAAGCTTAAGACCCAAAATTGCCTAAAATCATACTAAACCCTCAATCATGACTTGATGGAAAAAACAAGCTTAGAAATTTGTCCTAATTAAATAATTTGGAATGAAATATATTTTACCATGTAGATGAATCCTTCAGGATATCTCCCACCAAGATGAGTTGTATGGAATTGTACAGATGGGGAACAAAATAGGTTTTTTCTAACTATTTTGTGTATTGTGTAAGGTACAAGAGGTTCCAAAAGATGAAATAGAGTTTGGGAGAAATATTTATATATGTAATAAATCCATATGGTCATTTATTTCTAGTAAAAATATTCTAAGTATTCAAACAATAGCCTTCATATCAACCAGTCAAAACTGGCATAGTGGACACAAGAGTGAGAAGGGTGAAAACTCTAAGTGTGAGCCCTTTTAAGGTGTAACTGAGGATTATAATTTCATGTATAGTATTTATAAGTGTCATAAACTCCCTCCCATGTATTTTAATGGAAAACTAAAGCTAATTTTGAGGCCAAGTGTGAAGATTGATTGAAAAAGGAATTTTTTTAGACTACAGGTAGTGATGGCTTCTTTTCAAAAGTTTCTAGATGAGTAGGAATGAAACCAATGCATGGAGAGGAATTATTGAAGTCCATCCCTCTCATTAAAATTATCATACCTATCCTTAGTTAGTGGTGGCATGTTCAAATAATTTTAATTATGAAGGTAGTTTGTTGATCCAAGACTAGGAGTTTTATGACACTTTTCATAGATTTCAGGACTTGTATGGACACTTGGACCTCCTAAAATTTAATGGTTCATACCATACCTATTTATAATGTAATTTTAACCTCTTTTATTATATTTACAAGTGTCCAAGTGACTTTTTTACTTCCTTTGTCTTGCTCTTCTCTCAAAGGCTTTAAATAGTGGCTCCTTTTTAGCCTCTATTGGTTAATGGTGAAACCCTAGATAATTTTTTAATTTAATGTCTCTTAAAGTAATAAAAAAAATTAATTTTCCTACTTATATGATTTATAATTGAGTTTTGTTGCAATCTTTTTGGTCTTGCCTAGTGGAAGAAGATCTTTTCTAGCATGTTATCCTTGATTGTTCACCAAGTGTGCAAAAGAGTAATTGTTACATGTATTTGTTATTGTTATATTTCAAGTGTATAAGTTTCTTAGAAGTATTTAATTACTATATTATCTCAATGTATCATTCATTTCCCTCCTAAGTATCAAAATACCTTCTTGAACCTAGCTTATGAAACATTGATGTAACAATTTATCTTATGTTGTGAGTTTTGTGTAAGAGAAGCTTTATTTTTCTCTAAGTAGTATAAGTTCAATAAATAAGAGGAAATAAAATATTTTTTAATCACATTTTTAGTTTTTTGTATTTGTTTTCTTAACCTTTTTCATCCAAATTTGATAGGAAAGAAATTATTTCAAATAGTGCATCAAGGGAATTAGCCCTTCTAGAGATTCATCTCATCAAATCATTACCCATAGCAAGAGAGACGTTTCCATTGTGACACTTGGATGAGGATAGATATGCATCTCCTCAAGGGGTGTAAATCCAAGTGATAATAGTTTTTGGTACACCTGGTGGGACTCTAAGTCTTAGAATATTGTCCAAGATTGGTGTTGGTCTTGGCATAGTTATAGCTACAAGAATATCTACATTCAGTACCTGGTGACTCCACTAAAGTTTTAAAATCTTTATTTTATGATCAGTCCCTAATTTCCATACCAAATGTGACTAATAGGTCTATTTCTAGAGGTATACCCTTTGAGTTTGTGTAATTTCCTTTGTATTTTGTCAAAAGTTTTAGATTTATGAATACTTATCCTTATTCAAGAGAGTTAGTGTTTAAGAAGTCCAAGTTCCTACTAATTTCAACCTCTAATACTCATAATATACATTATAATATGGATATAAACCAACCTTTTGTACCTTTCACTAGATCATCTCCTTTAAATCTTGCCCAATATGACCAAATTCTAGGAGCAACCCTTAAGAGTGTTCCATCTTTTAGTGGAGAAGGTCCTATTACTGTCATTGAACATATTAGAAACATAGAAAACTTTTGAAATATCCATAATATCACTCAAGAGAATGTGGATATGAGGTTATTGGAATTTTATTTCAAAGGTAAAGCTTTAGATTGGTATGGGACTCTACATGAAAATTTTATTAGTTTATAGGATGAACTAGGAGATCTATTGACTAAGAGGTTTAGAGAGAAGAGTGATCATTTATCACTAGCTAATCAATTGACCATTATCAAGAGGGCACTGTAAGAGTTTATAAAATATTTTAATAGTATATTTCAAAAAACATGGGATAGGATCCCAACCCTTGTGAGACCTACTCCAAATTATGCCTTCTTGTACTATTTAAAAGCATTGAATAGTGATGTATCCATGATGATTCAATCTATAGGTGGGAATACACTACCTGATACTTATGAGATAGCCATCAATGCTAAGAATTATCTTTTTCAAGTAGGTAATATTTATCTTAGGCCACCAATTCCATTATTCTCTGATTTGTAGCCTCTTATTCAGGTTAAACTACCTACCTTAGCTCCTTTGCCTAGTCAAGAAAAGTCTGCCATTGTCCTCACCAATGAGATTCATTAAGTCAAGAGTTTTCTCTAAAGTTTTAATAATTAATTAGTTTCCCTCAAAAGGAAATAATATCAAAGTTATAGGCCATACTAGTCCTACAATCAGTTTGGCCAAATAAATAGGCCTCCTTTTCAAGGTAATAATCAAGGACAAGGTCAAATCAATCAAGTTAGACCTTACCAAAGTTATAATCCTAATGCTCCATCATCTTCTAAAGCTCTTGTTCCCACTAAAAAAAATTTGTTTAAGAACAACCATTTTATCCCTCCTATGACCAAAATCAAATCCAAAGTTGCATATGCCAATGAAATGCCTAGTCAAGACATGATAATGCAATATAATCAAGCATCTCAAGTTTCCACTTTTGAGGTGCCAATGAAAAAAAGAATGAAAAGTGGAATGCAAATTGTAATGGAGAATTTACAAATACAATATGATTCTACTCTCATAAATCATTTGAAGGGAGAGTTTTGTGCCATCAATCATTTGGGGAATGCAAGTAATGTGAATGCTAGTGTCCTCTAACACTAGGTCTAAGAAGAGGGTTGTTGAAGAGACATAGGGGGCTAGTCAAGGACCTGTTTTAACTCATACATCATCTCCAATGTTTGGTGGGTCTAAATTATCACCTAAGGTGCAATAAAATTATAATTTTTAGAATCTAAGGCTTGCTCCTACACATCCACCTTCACAAACTACACCATGAGGTACTAGTGATTCCAAAGAGCCTTTCAAGGTGAACAATCCTTATATCAATTTTATGGATAAAATGAAGAAGTTACATATGAATATTTCCTTGTGGGATTCATTTAAAATATCAGGAGGAAAATATATGCTTCAAAATGAATTACAAGGACTAGGTAAGTAAGTTGGATCAACTAAAAATGAGAATGTTGCCTTAGTGAATAGAAATCAGTCCATTGATGGAAAAATGAAGAAGAATAATAAGACTCCTCCTTTTTACCTATCCTTGACCATTGATGATTTCTTAGTTCACAATTGCATCACAGATAGTGGGGCTATTACTTCAGTTATGCCCAAGTGTATAGTAGATAAATTAGGCCTCAAATATGAACCAATGGCTAAAGGAGTTTTACAATTGGATGGATTACCAAAAAATACCTTGGGAGTAGTCAAGGATTTGAATATTATTTTACATGTTTATCCCACTTTTTCTATCCCTCATGATTTGGTTGTGATAGATTTACCCCCATACTTTTTTTTATCTGTTAAGAGAGTTTGTAGCTAAGATAGGTGGATAATTGGTATCCAATTGGTCCTTTATGATTTTTAGGACAAAGTATGGTACTAAGGTGAATATTTAATTAGAGTCTATCCATCATAATAACTTATATCCTTACATTCCTAAGGTATAAAATGTCAATTATGCCATTCTTGATGAGGAAGAACTTCACATAGATCAATCTCCAACATCTTCTCTTGAAAGAGTTTCGGATTTGTATTTAGATGAATGGAGGGATGAATATTATGAGAATGATCCTTATAAATTAATAGAGTAAGATAGTATTGTATTTTATTGAATTCATGAAGAGGACTCTTTCATGCCAAACTTGATGAAGCCAAGTGAAGACATGGATGGTTTATGGCAGTTATTCTTTGATGGGTTTAGAAGCAAAGTTAGGGTAGGTGGTGGAAAAATTTTGGTTTCACCATCCAAGGAAAGGTAATATTCCACTTTAAAGTTTCAATTTTATTGTACTTTTAATGTATCAAAATATGAGTCCCTCATTCATGGCCTTAAGTGGGATAGGAAAAAAAGTGTGAAAGAGTTGCAAGTGTATGGTGATAGTGAGTGGACTATGAATCAAGTAAGAGGCCAAAATTTGACTAAGAAATATTTTCTTAAATACTATAAGAATAGAGTGTGTAATATTTTGGTATATTTCTAAGATTTAGACATCCAATCCATCCCAAGAGAAGACAACAAACATGCTGATAGGTTGGCAGAAATTAGAGCTCAGTTTGATGTTCCAAAGGGAATAAGAGAAGATAAGAACCAACCACATCTCAAGGTGATTATAAGGACCTACATACTTGATAATGTCACTAATTGTAAAATGTTTGATAGTGATAAAAAAATATCACTTTTTATATAAGAGGAGGCTAATTTTTCTTCCAAGAATCAGTCCAAACTACAACAACAATACCGAGGGCAGATTGTATAATTGAAGTCAAACAAGCTCCCTAAAGGCTTAGTCACACTTGAGAGTATCTTCAATGATGATGAAAAGTTGAATAAATAAAATTTAATCATGTATAATAAGTAATAAAACTATGAAAAATTACAAATATTCAAGGATAAATTGATTACACTTGGGAAGGTATGTACTAGTGAAGAAAAACATGCTTTCATTGAGTTATGTAAGGAGTTTTTCTGATGTCTTTACATGGGAATATAGTGAGTTGAAGGGATTTGATCCAAGCTTAGCTAAAAATATCATATAACTAGATGATAATGATAATACTATTAAGTAAAGGCAAAGGTGAATCAATCATAATATTGACCCTCTCTTGAAGGAGCATACTAAGCTGATTGAGTCCAAAATCATTTTTCATATTAAGCATTCATCTTGGTTGGAAAAATTAGTCCCTATTAGGAAGAAGAATGGGTAAATCAGGTTATGTGTTGATTTTAAGGACTTTAATATAGTTTCTTTGAAGGACCATTATCCTCTTCCTTCCATGGATCAAACTTTTCAAGTTATGGCAAGTAGTGAAAGGTTTTCTCTCGTTGATGGATATTCTGGGTATAATCAGATTTTGGTAAAAGAAAGTGATTAATATAATACAACCTTTACTACTAAATGGGTTAAATATTATTATATTAAAATGGATTTTGACTTGTATAATTCTAGAGATACATTTCAACATGTAATGGATATGGATTTTCAAGGACTAATAAATGACATTGTGTTGATGTATATATATTACCTCATCATTTTCAAAAGTATACAATTTGAAATCCTTTGAGAAATTAGGACTTACAAGAGTTGGAGCTTGGGTAATGGCTTGTTTAATCTCTTCAAAACTCTCCTTCCTTCTTCTTATCCAAGAAAACACTTCATCCTTCCTTATCATAGAGGTTATAGGTTTGAATAAATTGAAAAAATATTGATTGAATCTCCTTATGAAATTAATTTTCCCAAAGAAACTTTGAAAACCTTTCTTGTGTGTGTGTGTGTGATATATATATATATATATATATATATATATATATATATATATATATATATATATCATGCTTACTCAATCAAATGAATAATATTTAGAGCATTGTATTTCTTTCTTTAGTCAAGGTTTGGAAGGCTATGAGGTAAGATACACCTATGTTGAGAAGCAAGTACTTTCAATTGTTAGAAGTCTAAATAAGTTTAGGAATATGTTATATAAAAAAAAGATTCATATATTGGTACCTCATCTTAGTGTCAAGGACTCTATTTTGATCATATATTTAAATGAGAAAAGGGCTGGTTAGATCACAAAAGTGATGGAGTATGATGTAGAAATCAAGACAACCAAGCTAGTGAAAGGGAAGGGGTTATGTGAGCATCTTGCATCAAATTTGAAAGAATAAAAAGAGGTTGTTTTTATCACTTCATGATTACCCTATGATATTTTAACCTCCATAAATGAGGATTTAGACACAAGATATGATCTATTTTATTCAAACTGATGAGTGTCCACAAGGTCTAAATAGATCTAAAATAAGGTACTTTAGATTAAAATCTATTCCTTATGTGATTATTAATGGATATTAATGGAGTATTGTTTAGGAAGGACTTATTAGGTGTGTTATTGGGATGTTTTGAATCAAATTAAGTTGATAAAATATTTTTTGAGTTTCATGATGGACTAGCTATTGGTCACTTTTCTCCAAAAACCACAACTGCTAGGATTATGAGAGTTATATACTTTTCACCTAGTTTGTTCAAAGACAGCCATGATTGGGTAAATAAGTGTCAAAAATGTGCTCTCTTTGAATTTAAAAATAATCTTTTTTTCTTTCCCCTTTATCCAATATAATTTTACCAACCTTTTATGCAATGGGGTCTAGATTTCATAAGCCTAATCAACCCACATTCTAGTGTTAGTCACAAGGGGGTGTTGATTGCTACAAATTACTTTACAAGATGGTTGGAGGCTGTAGATCTCAAGGAATCAAATGAAAGTTTAGTTATAGACTTCTATGAAGGCATAGTGACAAGATTTAGGGCTCCTTTAACAATAATTTTAGACAATGCATTAGCTTTTTTGGGAATGAAGACAAGTGAGTGGGTTTTGAAACATGGCATCTATCTTGGTACTTCCTCCAAATATTATACAAAAGGTAATTGACTAGTTTAGTCCACCAATAATAATATAATTAAGAACATAAAGAGAACAACAGAGGAAAACCAAAGGACTTGGCATTCTAAGTTCAAGACAACTCTTTAGGCTAATAGGATTACCCCCAACAAAGTAACTAGAAACACACCGTATACACTTTTTTATGAGAGAGAATTTATAATACCTATTTTAATTGATATAACATCCTTAGATCTCACTTATTGCCTAGAGTTGATGGAGAATGAAAGCATGGAAGTCAAGTTGTGTGAGTTGATGGAGCTTCAAGAGACAATAGATCAAGCTATGAAAACTATGAGAGCTCACCAAGATAAAAGAAAGAGATAATTTGAAAATAATTCCATGCCAAGAATATTCCAAGAGGGATAAATTTTTATAAAGTGGGATGAAGATAGGGATAAACCTAGAAAACACACAAAGTTTGATGTTTTGTGGAGTGGTCCTTATGTTATCACCCAATGCAACCAACACAATGCTTTCTAACTCTCAAAGTTGTATGGAGAAGAGATTCATATTTTTGTCAATTGGATATATCCCAAACATTTATAATAAGGTTCTCCTCTCTCTTTATACATAGTTTGTGGTTTTCCTTATTTTCCCTAAGTACTCATGCACATGTGTGAGTCTTGTTTGTGTCTTGCTTTGTCATGTGTTTACTTGGTGTGTTGTGGTTGTTTATTTTGTGTTTTAGTAAATTCCTTGATAGTTGTCTTCAATATATATTGACTCCCTTGTCCCATGATAGGATAATGCTACTATTCTAGTTAGTATAGTAGGCATACTACCCCTATGAGCCACCAATTTATTGACCAAATTTGACTTTTAGGTCAAATTGGGGCACCCCTAAGTAAAAATTTGACATTTAAGTGTTATAAGGGGTCAAAAATTATGTCACAAGGTGTTTTATAGTTTAATTATTTTCATTTGATGTTATACTAGCCTTGGTCCTTAGTTATTTTAGTCATTTTAGTCATTTTGAGTCATTTTGAGTCATTTTGAGGTCAAAAAAGGTGCATTTAATGAGTTTTATATATTTTTTGGGAAGTTTGAAGGTTAAAAAATATAATTTCATGACCCATGTGTCCACTTAAGTCTTAATCAATTGACATAACTGAAAAGTGGTAGGTTATTCAAAAGAAAAGGTAGTTTTCTTGAGAAAAAAGAAGAAAAAGGCACTTATACAGCCCATGGGGAAGTGTGCCATGTGGGAAAGGATAATATAATGCCTCTTGAAATTACCCATGATTAGTTACACATTTTAAATGATCTATATGTGTCATTTTAAATATAAAATCATTCTACTCTTTTTTCACTCTTTTTGGTAAGCAGAAGTGACCTACAGGTTTGTACTTGGTACAGTCAACACAAGAGGTTTTAATAAAAAATATATTTGGGGTGTATTATTAACTCATTTAGATTCCATTTATGTTTTTTTCAAAGGAATGGTGGTCTGAGATTTATGAACAATTCCTAAGAAGTTGATCCTTCAAATCTGCTTACTAATCTATGTACCCTATAATTTTTTCCTTGGTTTGAGCATTTCCCTATAAATAAGATAATTATATGGGTAAAAAATGATTTTTAATCTCCCATATAATGTTTTAATTTTTTATTTTCAAGTTTAATGTTTATTTGATGGACAAATCATCTCAAATTTGTAGGTTGGTCTTATGTGGGATGACAAGCCTATTTTCACCATTTCCACATCAACATGATTTGAAAATGACTTTAGAGGGTTATAATAGGTCCTTCATGATGTCCTAAATGTCTTATTTTTCCCCTCCACCTTTAATTTCATCCTCTAAGGCAAAAAATCCATGAGTTACAGTCATATGCATCATTCACACACAAGTCTACCATTAGTATACACTTACAGGTGCCAAAAGAAAGAGTCCATGTTGAAAGGAAGGTGTGTTTATTTATTTCAAGTGTCTTAAAATTTGGATTATGTATTTTAAACTATGGATATAATTCTAAAACTCTTAATAAGCCTAAATTAATGTGTACTACTTATTTTATTCCCATTGCTTGTATACACTGAATGGTCATCTACAAGCAGCCCACAAAGAGTTTAAAATCCATTATGAGATGTTGAAACATGAGTTGAATCTCTATTTGAGGCCCCCAATATGACTAATATATCTTATCATGCATGTTTTAAATGATAATTAGATAATAAAGAAGGGATTCCAACTCCAAAAGGAGATGACTAGGTTATGGGATTTAGTCCCTAAAAATGCAAAATAGGGGTCCATAGGCATTCTGTGATTAGCATATAACATAGTTTAAATAACTTATGATGCACCATAATGTGTTCATATTTTATTATTTTTCATGGAGAGGGAATTTTAAAATTTTTAAGGGAGAATGAAAAGAGGAAGACAATATTTTAGAGGCCTAAATTTGCCTATAAAACCACTAAACTCAGGCATTGATATCTACAAGACTTAGATCCAAAAGTGACCTTGTATTATAGGTTGAAAATTTTATATCATGCCAAAATTTTATAGTGGTTCAAAGTGTTTCAAGTGTCACTCATGACTCAAGGGATCATCAAAGGAGAGGGATAGACTGTTGTTTTACTTCCCATGCACAATTCTAATCCATACACTATGGAAATAAAATAGGGGTCACATGAGTAAGATAAACAAACAATCACTTAGGAAATGGTATTTCATGGTTTTTATCCATATAAAGTGAATTCAATCTCATAAATATAATTGGTGACCTAAATGAATCCAAAGGAAGTCCACAAACATAATGATCAACCTCAATTGAGGCAAAATGTACCTACAACAGGATCTTGAGGGTAAGGGTGTCTCAGTCATAATAGGAAGGTTTAGTTTGTGAACCAAAGAGAATATAGGTGAATTTTATCTCATATATGCAAATTTTTACCTCAATTAGTTCAAGGTAATTTCAAACATATCATGATCAACCTTAGTTGAAGTGAAATGACCTACAGGCAGGGTTAATAACTAGGGTTTCTTAATAAAGTATAGAGAGACTTAGTCTTGAGGATTAGATGTATATGAGGAAGATAAGAATGATGTGAATAAATTATAATATATTCAAGTGGAATAAATCTCAATAAGGTCTTGTATGTGGTTTTTCAGACCTAAACTACACAAGTGCACCTATAAGTGCCTCTTTCAAATAGGAAACAAAATCAATAATTCATCAAGTTGAAAAGTTAGGCCTAGTTGATGTGTTTGGAAGAGTTTAAATTTATTTAATTATTTTTTTAATATTTTAATTCACTCCCTCACACATCATAAATAATATTAAAGTGAGATAATAGGCACCTATAGGGGTAAAAGAGCATGGTATCTCAGTTAGTAAGCAATAATACCCAGTTTTGACTAAAAGTGCATAAGTAGGGTTCATGGAAGGATGGGATGACAAATTAAACCTATTAATACTTTATCCATATCCATAATAAGCCTCATATTATCCACAAATGTGAAAATGTATATACAAACCTATAAAGGGTCTATTAAACCCCTGTGTGCACCTACAACCACCATGTTATAGTGTTGAAAATGAAGGTGTTTGGGGAAGAGAAAAGGTTTGACATAAACTTAATATGATCCATGATTTATTAAATAATGGTTTACACACAATCCAAGTTCCATTAAACATGTTCATCCACTCTTCCTATTGGCCAAGGTTATAAGTCCATATAATGAGCTAAAAAAAACCTCTTTACGTAATAAATGAACATGAAGAATTCAACGAAAAGAAATGTTTTAGGGTGAATAAAAAGTTTTATTACCATAAATTGGATATTATTAAAAAATTTAAGAAGTATTTAATCATTTTTTTAGTATTTAAGGGCTACTCTTAGATGGATTTGAGGAAAATACAGGAAAATAGGCTTTTTAGAGGCATTTTTTGGGCATTTGGAGATGGTTAGTCACCTAAATAAAATAATAAAAATAAAAAATCTTGTAAAAATAATAATTAATAGTTTTCAAAACTCCAAAAATACTCAATTTTCATTGGAGATGAGGGATATACCTCACTATTTTATCTCATAGGTCAGCTAGTCTAGGAAAATCAGGGTTTAACAAAGCAAGCTAGTGAGTACAAAATGGGAAAAAAGATTAATGTGGAGATTTTTAAAATAAATAAACACATAATTATTTTTATGGAATGAAAATATATGATATATAATAACTATATCAAACTCAGACTCCTCAAGGTGCACAAAATACCCCTAAAAATAGTCCAACTAGGTAAACTTTCACTAGGCATAGTTGATGAATGAGAGAAGAAGATAAATAAAAGTGATTGGAGGGTTATGTAGTGGATTTGTAATATAAAATTAGATGTTAAAATTAATAATACACCAACATAACCATGTAATATTAGTCCTAACATCCAAAGCTAGCAAGGTGCTTATTATACCTATTAGGCCTTTAAAGGACTTAGAGCCAATTGGTGGTCCATATTCACTTATAAATCTTGGAGGGATATATTATTGATTGAGTCATGTTGAGGAGGTCAATATATACATATTTTAACTAATAATATTCAAAGGAACCTACAAGAAAGCTAATTTTAGCTCAGAAAGAGTCCAAATGTGCAAAAAGGGGTGAAAACAAGCTTAATGGGGTATATTTAAGTGTTCATATCTCATCTAAGGATTTGAATGGGAATAAAAAGAATTTTTAGGGGTTATAAAGGTCCCTTGGAATCATGTTTGTGTAATTTAGTGGTAGTTCCAATGTCAACGCTTTATGAATAAAGCTTAAGACCCAAAACTACTTAAAACCCTATTAAACCCTCAGCCATGACCTGATGGTGAAAATAAGGTTGGAAAGTTTTCATAATGACATAATTTTGAAATGAAATATATTTTACCATGTATAGGACTCCCTCATTATATCTCCCACCAAGATGATCTATATGGAATTGTATGGATGGGGTGAAAAATAGGGTTTTTCTAATTATTTTGTGTATTGTGTAGGGTATAGGAGGTTACAAAAGATGAAATCAAGTTTGGGAGAAATATTATACTTTTAATAACTCCATATGGTCATTTATTTATAGGAAAAAACTTTTAATTATTCAAAAAATAGCCTTCATATCAACTAGTCAAAACTAGCATAGTGGACACAAGGGTGAAAACTCCAAGTGTGAGCCCTTTTAAAGTGTACCTAAGTAATTTAAGGCCATGGATAGCCTTGAAAATTGTCATACACTCCCTCCCATGTGTTTTATTTGAAAATTTAAGCTAATTTTGAGGACAAGTGTGAGGGGTGACTGAAAAAGGAGTTTTTTAAGACTGCAGGTAGTGATGGCTTCTTTCTATAAGTTTCTAGATGAGTAGGAATGAAACCAATGCATGAAGAGGCTTCCCTAAAGGCATTTACTCTCATTCCAATTATCAGACCTATCCCTAGTTAGTGGTGGGATGTTTAAATAAGTTTAAATTATGAAGGTTTCATAGGTTTCATGACTTGTATTGACACTTGGGCCTCTTGACATTGCATGTTTCATCCCATACCTCTTTTTCATGCAATTTCATCCTATTTTATCATATTTACAAGTGTTTAAGTGACTTTTGGACTTCCTTTGTCTTGCTCTTCTCTCTAAAGGTATAAATAGTGACTATGTTGGCTCTTTTTTGCAGCCTTCATTGGTTAATGGTGAAACCCTAACCAATTTTATACTTGAATGTATCTTGAATAAATAAAATAAGTGAATTTTCCTACTTACATGTTGTTAAATTGAGTGTTGTTTCAATATTATTGGTCTTGTCTATTAGAAGATGATATTTTCTAGCATGTTATCCTTGATTGTTCACCAAGTGTGCAGAAGAGTAGTTATTAAAAGTTCTTATTAGTGTTCTATTTCAAGTGTATAAATATATTATTAGTTAATGACTATATTCTCTCAAGGAATCATTTATTTCCCTCCTAAGTATCAAAATACCTTCTTGAAACTAGCTTATGAAACATTTATGTAACAATCTATCTTGTGTTGTGAGTTTTGTGTAAGAGAAGCATTGTTTTGCTCTAAGTAGTATAAGTCCAATCAATAGGAGGAAATACAATATTCGTGCATCACCTTTTTTATCTTTCTTATTTTTTTTACTAACCCTTTTCATCCAAAGTTGATAGTCAAGAAATTACTTCAAAGAGTGCATCAAGGGAACTAGCCCTTCTACAGATTCATCTCATCAAATTGTTAACCACAACAAGAGAGGTGTTTCCATTATGCCACTTGGATGAGTAAATCTATGAATATCCTTAAGGGGTGTAAATCCAAGTGACAACAGGGCATGCACTTATTATAATTATTGGTATAATTACAATTAAACAAGCATCATGTCATATGCTCACATTTGATGATAGTGAAGTTGTTGATGATGATTTAGATAGACATGCACTTTTTATTTAACCATATGTTAAAAATCAATCCATCCATAGTGTCATGATAGATAATGGATCAAGTGAAAATATGTGCACAATAACATTCCTTCATTATCTTAGTTATACAAAATAATATTTACAAGATACTTTTAAAGTTGTCAACACATTTTATGGGCATACATAAGATACTATTTGGCATACAGAGATTTATTTACAACTATGCCCTTTCATAGTGCCTACTCCATTATTATTAATACCAATCACAGGGGTCTTTGATATGCTACTAGGATTCCCTTAGATATAAAAGATTAGAGTGATACCTTCTAATGTGCATAAATGTCTCAGTCTCAAATAAGTTCATGATAATTAAGTGGTTGAAATTCCAAGAATAAAATATGAATATCCTTTGTAACAAATGATGTTTACTTATTCTATACAATAGTTACTTGGTATAGTTATTGAGTAACATGGTAATGAAATAGTTTATCGAACTATTCAAGAGCATGATATACACCTTCAAAAGAACATTATAGTTTGTTCACTTACTAATGAGTATGAAAATATTATATAATTAGTTTGGTTAGTCTAAACCATCCAAACCAACTTCCAAATTACCCCCTTAACCTGCAAAAACATAATTATATATATAATTATAAACATGATAAATTTGCACATGATCATATTAATGTTTTTTACATAGAGCATGGTAAATTCTCTTAAGAAAAAAGTGGCACATCAAAAGAGGTCTTCATCTCCTAAGGCACATTAGTTTATTCAAAGAGCTTCACCACAACTATAGGTACATGTTTCTACATATTTCAATAAACATGAGGATGTAGGATTACATGAGCATATGAGTAGTGATTTAGAGGCTATATTATAGCATATGGCTCCTTTTTATATTTAGAGGCATCTACAGTTGGAACTTCTTCATCATAAGACATCACTCCTTCATATAATGTAGTTGGATATACCTATATACATCTTATTGATGATATCCTTGGTTGGATAGATTTACCTAATTACTCCCAACACACTAGTTGGGTTGAGCCTCTTTATTGGTTACTTTCATTCTCCTTGTACATAGATTTTTTTCTTATATTTCACTACTAATTATTCTACACCTTATCTAAGAATTGTTTTAGGTCTTGGTTTTTTTCCTTTTAATTTGGGTATTTACCCTTTTAATTTTCAAATTGATTCAAATATTATAAATTAATTATTTCCATAGGACTCCACTTGCTTGATATTGCATATCTTACACCCTATGGCCCTTACATGATCTCATATGTTTACTTTTTACATGAGCATTTTTAGCCTCTTTCCCATTTGAGGAGAATACACATTGTTACATTGCTATGACTCAAAGTTACATATACCTTGGGGGTACATTATTACCTTCCCTCTTATCATAATATGTTTTTGTATCTTGTTGAGGATTGTTAAAATTCCTTGTACTTCATATATTTACAAAACTTCACTTATTAACACCTCTATTATGATCTCTTTTAGCATTTAAAATTTTCAAAAATTCAAAAACATGTATATATTTCAAAAATTTATAAAAAAACATGCATATGTTTTTTAAAAATTAGAATAAAACCAACATATATTAAAAAAATTCAAAAATTTATAAAAAAACATGCATATATTTTATAAAGATTAAAAAAAAACATATTTTCAAATTTTCAAAATTAAGACCTAAAGCATTTTCAAATATTGCTAGTTTTAGACATATAAATTAACATTAAGATAAAATCATGTACTTGTGACCATGATCTTACACACTTATCTCTAAACCTATCTTAGGGCCACTTTTTATCACTTTTAACCACTTTGCACACTTCTCAAAGTTGATAAATGACCCTCAAATGTACTAATCCATATTATTATAAACCTTAGACACCTTTCAAACCCTACCTAACATTTAATATGATCAAATCACCCATTGGTCAAGAGTGCCCTATGGGACTATATCTCACCACTCTAGTGTTCTTGCCCCCTCTCCTATCTTCCTACCTAGTAATGACTAAATTTCAAAATAAAAAGCTATAAGAATGTTATCCTATGTCCCTAACAAGCCCCATTCAAAGTAATTTCAAGGATATGATTATATAAACACATTTTAAACCATTTTTCACACAAGAGCTTCCATATATAAAAACACTAGAATCATAATTGCCTACATTTCTCCTAATTCTAATTATAAACAACCTTAGTAGCCTATAGTTCAAGTATGAATACATTTATAGGTCATAATTCATGGGTAAGGTACTCAATAAAATCAGTATTGCACCAACATACAACATATTTCACCCATTATTCACACACCACCATAACATGGGAGAACTACACGAAATTTGATCCCTCTTTGGAGTATTCAAATATAGGTAATGCTCAACACATGGGGTGTTGAGGTATCACCCAACTTCAACCACTAACCCATTTTTACCCATTAATTTACATTGGTATTCACATGTTAAGAAACTAGATTTTTTGAAAGAAAATCAATCATACTATGGTCTCTTTAAGTAATCACAAGCTCTCGCACCATATACAAGTTCCATAAATGAAGACATATAGAACCCATAAAACTTGATTTCATAATTTCAAGTAGATAGGAATTTTGCATATGGATAGGATTTCCACCCATATAGTTTCCTAACCATGGTGTTATCATCCAAGCCCATATCCAATTCTTGATTCTTGATTTTGATCAACAAGCCACTCTACACATCAAGTTTAAAACTTTGATTCCTCTTATAAATACAAGTTATAACTAAGTCTTTGCTTTCTCATTACATTTTGTTATTTTTAGTAAGTTTCCAAAATACATTAGTTCCAAATTATTTAATGTTATTATTTTTATATTATTCTCATGATTTTTCATTGTAGTATTGTCACTTAGATTTTTTACATAAATCCTAAAATTAATAAAACATATTGGTGAACCCACTTATTGTAGAACATGGAAAGACCTAGTTTTCCCTAAGGTTTCCTTATAAAATGTTATCCTCTTAGGGTTTAAAATTTAATTATTATGTTGGAGTTTTTTATATCATTCTTATGTCTCTCTTTTCTTTTTATCATTTTACTATTTGTAAAATTTAACATGGTTAACAAATAAGCTCCTCCTAACACTCAAAGTTGTGATATCTACTTTCCCTCTAACCAAATGTATGTTATCACTATCCTAAGTTTTAATGTATCCCATCCTATAGTTACAAAATAATGTAATCAACCTATCTTTCCTCAAACCCCTCCACCTCCCACATCTCCCCTCGATGGTGTATGTATGCATGTTTAATATTAAGCACCTATGGTTTGTGTTCGTGAGGTTTTAAAGGATCGAATCATCACTATGGGAAAGTCAATATCAAATTTGTAAAATCAAAATTAGTATTTTAGTATAATATCACATTATTTGAAAATAAAATTACATATTCAAAGAATCCAAAATATGCTAGTATTAATCATGTATGTGTATCTCCATCTATCATATTGCACCTAATAATATTTCATATCAAAATGAGAAACTAAAACAAAAAACATCTACAATAAGTGATTTAAATAGTATAAAAATGGATAACAAGATTTTAAGTGAGATTCTAAGGGAAATTATTTGAAATAATTAGATTAAAATACCTCACCTACATCTTCTAAGGAGATCAAAATACTATTTTGCATATCACAGAATACATGGACATCATACAAATCATTGTTTGGCTTTGAAGTAGAAAATACAAAAGGTAATATATATAGGTGATCATATAATTGATACATCACTTAAGAAACTCACTAACCTTATTAGTTCATCTCCTAAAACACAAGTTACAGAATCATAATTTTTACAATAATAAATGCCAAAGGGTAATTTACAGTAAGACAAGATTCAAAAGGCCCAATTAAAACAAAAAAAGATTCAATAAGTTTTTTAGAGAAAGTAAGAGTAAAATAATATCAAGATAAAAAATAAAGAGTACAAAAGGTAGAAGATTCAAAAGAACAATTATAAATGAAACAATTTGAAAAAAATGTTACAACAATAAAAAGTGAAGTTACAATAAGAGAAGTTGTCAAATCAAATTCAAGATAAGTAAAAAAAACATTCTTAAAAGAGGTTTTATAATAAAATAGTCTCTAACATGATATACCTACAAAATATACAGTTTCAAGTGTGGTTTTTTTGGCATGAAAAATTTTCAAGGGGATAAATCGATGTTTTTCATCAATAATCATGGGACAAAGTCCCTCTCCTATTAGCAAGTGGAGCTACCTTTATTGAAAACCAAAAAGGATATGTGAAAGAAAAATATTCACAATAAAAAAAGGTTTCATAAGGTTATTAATTTTAACCATAAATTACGAAAAGGTGAGAAATATAATATAAAGGAGAATGACAAGGGGAAGGAATATGCTTAGAAAAGAAGACAAATAACAAGTCCAGTAAGCCAAACTCATAGACTTATTGGATATGTCAAGAAGGTGGGTAGTTTATCTAGAAAAAAACCTCTCTCATTTAATGGATAAGAAATACATTATATGTCCATAATAAAACACAACATACACCAAAATAGATACCTATAATTGATAACAAAATATGACAACTATCTTGTATTTCTTTGTAAAATAGTGAAAAATTACTATTTTACTCCACCAAGGTTTCACTATTTGTAAAAATTAAGGGTATAGATTCAACAAGAAATTATACAGTAAAATCCATGTATTTTTTACATAATCAACCATAATCTCAGCAACATTTATAAATAAAATAATTAGATATATATGGATGTATACACATACACTGTGTATGAATATATCTCAAACACACAGTTTGAAAATTTTCTATTTATGTTGATTCTCTTTGAGTTATAGTTATAGTCTCCCTTTATTTGTCTTGCTAGAAAATTTTAACTATCAAGAACCCCTACAACTGAGCCTCTATCTTGTATTTATAAGTTGGGATGGGTGGTTACAATGCGTAACCACCTTTTTTGTATTTTTGGGGGATTTTAAAAGCTCATTAGCTAATTTACACAACTTAAAATTTGTAAAAACACATTAAGCAATTTGCACAACTTGAAAAAATGCATTGGTTTTTTTGCATGAATTGTAAAATCACAATTAAAAATTTCACAACTTGAAAAAATGTATTGGAAAATTTGGACAATTCAAAATTGTAAAAATAACTTAGTACATTTATACAACATGAAATGTATGAATTAACTATTTACAAGAGTATGCAATGAAAAATTATAGGAATGATTCAAGAGATATAGACTTATGCTAAAGAAAAAAATCCAATGTGTAAATCCTCTTTATCATCTTCACTAAGGAGGATTTGAATCTTCTCTTTCTCAGGTTGTGGCTTCTCTTGGTATTCATCAAACTTTTGGATGATTTCTAGCACTTGGTCTTTATCTGGACCATATAAATATGTATAGCCTATTTTTGCATCACAATATATTTCCATCATCTTTGTGTTATTCCTTATATTCTCTTAAAAATTTCATTGAGGTTTTCCAAATCATTCTGATATTAGATCAACATTTAAATTGAATAATAATTAAATGTAAACTTGGGAGTTAAAATATCATCAATATTCTTCTTGAATTAATTAACAATGGTCTCCTCAGAAACCAATTTCCCATTATCATTAGTGAGTCTAAATTTGAATTTTGTTACTCCCCCATTATTTTAAGAAGAGCATCACCCCCCATTAATTTAGACTCATTGAATTTATTCAGACTTTTTTTTAGAACACAGACCCTAAATTTGGCATCTCCTAAGAACTCAGTGAGGTACACAACTTATTTTCAGATACCTTTTCTTAAATAAGGTCATATGAACAAGTATAGGAAAAATATTCCAACTTGGGTAGCAACTCATTCCATTTCTATACCTCTTCATCATATTTATTTTCATCTTTAGTTTCTTGATCATATTTTGATTGAATGTTAGAACACATGGTCATCATTTTGTGAATGGTAGTGATACGTTGCTACAAAATTTTCTCAAACCATTATTTTGTTTTCTTGCCTATATGAACAATTTCTTCTACAACATTTAGTGTTTCTATAATATAAATTTGATGAACAACTAAATGGGAGGATTGAGTTGACCTTACCAACTTTTGAAACACTAACATTAGTTACTAAACTTTTTCTTTGAGTTTCTCTTCGGTCACTTTATCTTGGTCCATTTTATAAAATAATGTGCCAATTATAGATTAGAAATTTTCCTTCATACCTTACCTTATAACATTTTTCAAGTGTACTTTTTTATTTTATAATCATAGGTTTCAATGTTTTCTTTATCCTTATTGACAAGAGGAACTGCTACTTCTGCATATTTATCTCCTTTTTGATTTTTTATTACTATAGAAACTATTTTGGGTTTCTTAGCTACATGAGGATGAATAATTGTTGAAATAATGAAATAAATTTCCTATGGATTCTCAATCTTCTTTCTTTTCTTTACCATTTCATTCAACCAATTAGGGACTTCTACACTGGGAGATTATTGCATAAGAGAAATACTAGATTACTTCTGAGTCTCAAAAGAAAGGAGAGGTCTTTGCAATACTTGATATTTTTCCAATAATATTTCATCTTATTATTTTATTAATGTATCAATTGGGGTTTTAGGAGAAGATTCAGTAGGCAATTCAACATTTTGAGCAAGAGGCAATGATATTGAAGTATCAGTCTGCGAAAAAATAGAAGACTAAAAAAAAAGGATGTATTAGAAGTTATAAACTATTTTGTAGTGTTGGTTATCATTTGAGGTTGATAAATACTAGCAATAGTAACTCATTATAAATTGGAATGCTTGGAGTACTTAGGAACTTTTCACCTAGTCTTCTTATTTTTAACTTGAGTGGTTTTTTCACTGGAATAGCTTTTGTGATAGCTTCAACTTTTATTGCTACTTCAATTTCTTTTAAATATTTACTAGTTCCTCTTATTGATGTTCTTATTTATATTTGATGTTGTAGATGAGCATTTCATATTTCAATTCCCTTCATGGGAGGAGGAAATCCTATCTTATTAACGTTAAAACCTTTGATTTTCAACCATTTTAGATTCTTATTCAGCATGCCCTAGGTCCTAACAATGAGTGAATTATATTATTTTTTATTATAATATAATTTTAGAAGAGGTTTTGATTCAATTCCTTCTTCCTCATATATGGGGTCTAATTCATCTTCACCATCTACTATATTCTTCTTGATCTCCAATATGTCAAATACAATAACCTGATCTAAAGTGAATCGTGAGTAATCATGGATTCTCACCTCTTTCTCATCATTTCAATCCATCCCTTAGTCTTCAAAGTGATGCACATGTTGCTATGAAGAACTAAGAATATTATAAATTAGGCCTCTTTCATGAAATAAAGGTATTATTTTATATGATATAATAGTGACTCAAGTCATTTCTTCAATAATCAATTTTGTTTTAGCCAAAGTTGCACAAGTGTACTGACTAGTAGAGATGGGAAACTTTATTCAATATTTATGTTTATTATATAGGATCCTATGTTTTTAATTAAATTTACTTACTAGTTATATTAAGGCACATTAGTCATCTACATACCTCAAAAACATTACGTAACAATCTCATAGCCATAAATTCTCAGGTAGGTTAAAGTTAGGAACTGTACGAACCAAGCTCCCCTTCTATAGATATTTGTATAAACTTGAATCAATGTCCTCAAATTATATGGTCTTGGTTCAAACATTTTAATCACATATTATTAAAATTCATCATCTATTATGAGGAAATGATGTACACTTTCCTTCAATGAAAGTTGAGGATAAAAATCGTATTTTTTTACAATTTGCATATCACCTACGAATTCAAACCACTGTAGAATATTTTCCTAGAAAAAACATAAACAAGATAAGATGTCATATATAATTTATAAGTGGTATTAACCTTTATTATTTTTTTGTGAATAGAATCACTAATCAATTATCCCTAATTGTTGTATTGCTTATTTTGATGAATGATCCATATGTATTTGTACATCCATGTTTAGAAATTTCTTGTAACTAAGCTGTATACTACTCTATGAAAGAGTGTGATCGTATCATTGATTTAATTCATGAATTCAAATTTGGAAAGATTATTAAGAATTATTATTGATGTATGCCTTATTTTTATCAACCATTTATTTTTGGCCCATTTAAAACAAGAACTAGTACTAGAATCCCAAATTATTGAACTAATGTGAGAGTCAAATTAAGAAATGTTTACCTATCAAGTAGCTATAGTAGATTATCAATATGCTCTAGACTTAATCAAAATATATAATCTCCATTTAGATTCTTTACTTCCCTCTTTTTTGCATCATAGTGTTTATCCATTGTTAATACTAATTCTAGATATTGTACTAAAATAGGAAAGGCAACTACTTGAGCTAATCCACTACCATGGATGCTTTGTCCATAATTTGTCTTATGGACCTCATTGATACTATTCCATATTTATTCCATGTTAATGTGACCTAGATCAATATATGTCATTTCTTCATTATTTGAATTTAGGTGTGATGGTATAATAACCCCTTGAAATTGATACTTCATGTTTATGTCTTCTTCTAATTGGAGACCATTTTTGGGAGGAGCCTTCTTCAGGGTTTTTTTTACGAGTCTGTTTGATTGGGGTTTTGAATGTTGACATATGATAAATATCCCTACCTATGAGATAAAATATAACTTGAATTAGCCTTGTGAAAAGAGTGGTAAATATAACCTTGTTCAAGTAATTAGAGGGTTATGGAGTGTGCTTACATAGAAGGTAGAGTCTGTAGCTCTTTTTGATTAAAAAAAAGATGCTAACAAGTATTTAAATAGACTATGGATTTTGGGATGTGTTTAGATACGAATTAAAGTATGATGATGTGTTTGAGTGGTTATTAGAGTATGATGAAATATTAAACACTCCACTGAGATCTGATGTTTGTATAGACAAATATCAAAATATGATAGTATGTTTGATAAGGTGATTAGAGTTTGGTAGGTGTTCAGGAAGGATTCAGAGTTTAATGAAGGTTTGAATAATTATCAAGATCTAATTAATGCTTGGTAAACCTTTAGAACCTATTAATGTGTAGACCATAGGATTGATATTTGAATGATGTCTAGACTAGAGGCAAACCCTAACAAGCTACACCACTGAAAACTAATTTTTAAAAAGTGTTTTGAAGAAGTTATAAAAGAAAATTTCAAGCAATGTGATCAATTTTTAATGAAATTATATGAATATCTGTGTTGGAGTTGTCAACAAATAATCCTATATCCTATTTTTTGAAACTAAGCTAAATCAATGAACCCCTATAATGCTAATGATAAAAGAAATGCAAAATTTATAAATGGAAGTGATGAGGGATGAAAGATGCAAAAGGTGATGAGAAAATGATGAGAAAAATGGAAAGGATGAAGGGATATGTTATAGGATGTAAAATATTCATGCATGTGAAGACTACATTTAGAGTAAGGTAGGTAATTTGGGTTATTTTTGTAAGTGTTGGGATCTGTGGGAGTGTTTAGTAGTGTGTCAAGTTATAGGGTTTACAAAAACAAGAGGCAAGATCCAAAGGGCATGTTTATAAGGGTATCAAGATCTAAGATATGCTCAAGTATAAGTCAGGTTCTGACATGTGTTTAATCAAATATTAGGTTTTGATAGGTTTTCATCTTGATGTTATCTTTTAACAACTTACTTGACCAATAGGTGGATTCCTAGGGTGTGTTTAGCAACTAACTAAACCTTGACAAGGCTAAAAACTTGGCCATATTTGCACTTTCTTTTGATTTTTTTTTCAAAATTTTGGACAATTATTGAATTCTAACAGTAACTTCTTTAGATAGTATGTTTTGACTTAGAGATGACAACTTTGACCATATTTGACTCAAATTAACCATTTTCAGTCAAAGGACTTAACATTCTTAGCATTTTTACCTTTGTTCAAAAATAAGGATAACATCTATCTCTAAATGGGAGCCTCAAACTGCAAGGGACATAAGAAGAATTTCATACTATAGTTTCACAAACAAGTGCATTTCCATTGGGTTATGGAGTCATTTAAATTTTGACAGAAAGACTAACTTAGGGAAAAGTAAGAGATTGCAAAGGAAAAAGAACTAACTAACAATAAGAAAGACACAAAACAAAATGATGTAACAAAAAACAATCCAAAAATAATAATATAAGGGGAAACACAACCAAAATTGTTATATATATAATTCCATGCATGGGACTACATGCTTTCACTTGAATTAATACTTGATATATTTCCTATTTTAGGGTAATAGTAGATGTGTGCCATCATGATAGGCCAAGTAGAAAGTGTTGTATCTATATAAGTGCCTAATTTTGAAGGGGCCCATCTATAAGTCAAATTTTCCATGACTTCCCTTTGTTTTTCTTTGTTTATCTTATAGAAGAATAAGATCTCCTACCTGAAAATCCCTTCTCTTTGATTTTTTGTCAAAAATGACTTTGACTTGAGATTGATGTTTGGTAATTATGTCAATAACTCAAGATTTATCTTCTTCAATATTATTCAAATATATATAAAAAATATTTAAGGGACTTTCAAAATTCTAGTTCCCAATAGCTCTAGCCAATTAAAGTATAGGAAATTCAGATGTTATTAGATTTTTTACATCAATCTTATAGAGTAACTAAAATGGATACATGCCTATGGATTTATTCAATATTATGTGATCCACCCACAATACATCATACAACTTCTTGTGTCAATTCCTCTAATTCTCATCAATCAACTTGTGAATAATGGTGACTAGATTCTTATTACTAGATTCAACTTAACTATTTCCTTAAGGGTAATAATCTAAAAAGTTGGACAATGAGATGTTGTATCCATAGCTAAATCTAATCAAATCAAAAGAATAAAAATTTGAGGCATTATCTGTAATGATCTTCTATGGAACACCAAATCTTACCAGGATGTTTTCCTTGATGAAATTACAAACAACTTATGAAGTAGTCTATTTAACTGGAATAGATTGTACCCATTTGGTGAATTAGTCTATACGATTGAAAACATTTGTATGTCCACACTCTAATGAGGATTGATAGCTCTTATAAAATCCAATCCCCATTGTTGTAAAGGTTCTATCACCACTAGCTTGAGTGGAAATGTTGTAAGTTTGGGTCATCCCAAAAATTATTGACAAGTTTCACGTTTCCTTACCCACTCATAAGAATCCTTGAAAAGTTTAAGCCAGTAGTACTAATATCTTAGAATTTATATGTTGTCACTAGAGAAAATAAGTGTCCACCATAAACTTGATCATGAAAGGCTTGTAGGAGCTTCTTATATTGTTCACTATCAACAAACCTCAATAAAAATCCATCAATACTCTTTTTGATTAATGTACCATCACAAATTACATACTTTATGGCCTTTAACTTAAGTTTTCTACATTATTTGGTATCAATATGGGATGGACATTCTTCATATATATAAAATAAATAAATATCTATAAACCATTCATTATTAGAATCTAAAAAAGGACAAAAGGAAGTTATTTATTTTAATCATCAGAATTTGTTGAAGATATTATCTAAAAATCTTTATGTTTTACTATAAGTTGACACAATCCTTTTTCTTGAACTAATTTTGTGGGCTTGATTTCAAGATCATATTCTTAAACTTTAGTTATCCAATTACCTCTAATATATCTTGGCTCCTATTGAGTTAAAATAGACTTAATTGTTGTACTTTACACAATCATAATGAAATCTAAATGAAAAATATAATACCTGAACTGTATGCATGATTCTATTATAGAAAATATTTGAATTCATAGTATTTCATTTTATAACTCATGAAATCAATATGAGATTCAATACCTTCATCATTCTTATAAACTAGTATGGCTGAGAGAATATGTTCTGAGGAATAACAATAAATGATGAATTCTTTTTTGAAATTTGGACAAACTAGAGTTGGTACACGAGCAATAACAACTTCTATTTTCTCAAATTCATCTTTTACATCATTATTCCATTTGAAAGATGGTTTAACTTTCATCATTTTAGCAATATTCTTGGTGATAACTACAAAATCTAGAACAAATCTCCTTAACAAATTCATTTTCCCAAAGAATGAATGTACACCTAGTTTACTAGTTGGCAAAGATATTTTCTAAATTTATTTGACTCTTTCTAGATCAATATCAGTTCCTTCTTTGGATACAATGTGCCCAGGAATTTTCCCTTGAATCACCCCAAAAATAGATTCTTAAGGTTAAGATAAATACCATGTAGTTGACATTTTGTGAGTACTTTCACAAGGTGTTCATAGTGATATTGTCTCTTATTTGAAAACATTTTTAGGTCATATAAGTACACCATAATTATCTTATTATTAAAATATTTTAATGTGATACCTATGGCCCTCTAAAATTTAAATCTCACATTGATCTATCCAAATAGCATTCACTAATATACAAATTAGCCCATGGGGTCATAAATTTTATTTTATTTTGGTCTTATTTCTTAACCATAATCTGATTATAACCTAATAAGCCATCCAACATTGAAATCATTTCAAAACGTATGGCAAACTGGAGAACCTGATCCATAATGGGTAATAGATAATTGTCTTTGAGATAAGCCTAATTCAAATTCTAAAGTCTACATAAATCTTTATTTATCCATTCTTTTTTTGAACTAAGACAATATTAACAATACAAGTTGAATGATGAATGGGGAAAATAATTTGTGCATTTGTCATTTTATGATTTTTTGTAAAACTTATTCCTACAATCTTTGGATTATATTTTATTTTCTTCTACTTGAATGGTTTGACAACAGGTTTAAGAGGAACTCTATGTTGCATTTATTTCAGATGAAAAGACTTGAGATATTCATATGAAATGTAAGAATGTCAATGTATTTTCTAAGCAAGCTGATGAATTTTATCTTTTCTTCTGGTGAACAACATTTTTCAATGTTAATCCACCTAGGTGGTTCTTCAAAGAAAATATTTACTTTATCATAGTCTACTGAATTGAGAGAATATTTTTGCATCTTCTTTTTTATGAACCTATCATGTTTTTCAAAAATTTCTTCCAACGAGACTAAGCCTTTAGGAATTTTATTTCCTTTTAGTTTTATTACCCCTTCTTCATCTTGTTACTTGGTTATTCCTTATTTCTAAGTTTGAAAAAAATATTCTCTATATGATAAATCTCTACCTTCAAAATACAAAATTCTAAAAATATCATCTTTTTCAAGAAAATAAATGATTTTTTGATCATTATTAAATACCTGCCAGTTCTCTAAATTGTCTGGTACATTAGGTAAATACACCAATTCAATTGTGTATTTATCCATACCAACTTATAAATGTGGAATTAATAATGAAGCTGACACTACAAGCATGTCTACTTTATATTTATTTTCTCTTGGGATAGGATGAATATTGAATGCTTCAAAAGTTTCTATATTATCCTAGATTTTATTTTTGTAATGCCTCAAATAGTCATTCTTCACTTAGTATTGGCTTTTAATCTATCTTATAACAAGTTCAATATCACCCAATACTTTAAATTTTTTAATTCTCATCTCTTCTAAAACATGTAAGCCAAGTAAGAGTGTTTCATACTTTGAAGTATATTTAGTACACTCAAATTATAATTTATAATAGAAAGGAAATATTTATTGGTTTAGGGATATTAGAAAAATTCACGCACCAGATATTGTTTAAGAGAAACTTCCATCAAATTTTAACATCCAAACTTCAATAAAATTGATTGATATGATTTATAGAATATCCATATCTCTTTCTGACATCAATAAATAATTACCTATACCTACATCATCATATAATTCCTAGGATCATCCACATTTTACACTATGTACATTGTTGTCAATTTTGGTTCAAGGCATTGTTTTACTCCTTTGATCAGGATCATTACACATGATAAATCTAAGTGAATTTTGAAACCAAGTTCCTTATAAAATTTTATCCCTAAGAGAATACCATAGTCTAATAGGATGTCAACTACTAGGAAATTGATCTTAATCCTCTTTTGAGGAAAATATGTAAGGGTAACTTGGGCATCTTTGATTTGACTAATAAGTGGAACTTGATTTACTTCCATTGAGTAACAATAGTCAAAAGTCTCCATATAAGTTACACCAAGAGCATGAGAAACTTTGGTAGGAATTACATTATCATATGCCCATGTGTTAGTTATGTATTTACTAACTTTACATCCCTTAAGGAATAAGGAAATGTAAAAAGGATCAACTTTATTAAATTTAGAAGTTGTTATAGCCATGGAGTTTACTAGATTATAAAAAGGTGGGGTGGATAATATTAATTTGACATTAGCCTTGTTTTGAGTAAGATTTTTGCCTTTGATAAATTATACTAGCCTATTTAATCGATCTAGATACGCTCTCAAATATTTAGCTTGTGACATCTAAAGTTTAGTTTTGTTAACATGTTCAATTATATCAAAAATAGGTAGACTGATAGAGGAAGAACATTCTATATGATGATATATATTAGAATTACTATTGATAAGAGGAGTGTTCTTTAGATAACCAATAGTATTATTTGGTGAGGACTCACTTGTTTTAGCCATTACTTGTTTTCCCTTCATTTGAATAAGAGGTAATCTTCCTCGTGGAAGAATAAATTTCATATATTTTTACTATCCATCACTTTGTTGCTTATTTTGATTCTGAGCTCTTGTGAAGACCATGAAAAACTAACAATTCATGTCTCCAACATTATTCTCATAATAATCTTTATTTGAATTATGTTCTAGAAATATGTTTGCAAAGTCGCCATTAGGCTATTCTATATCATGTTCTTGAGGATCTAGATTTTCTAATTCATTTTCTTCTTCAATATCTTCATACACAAATATTTTTTTATTTCCAAAATGGAATTCATTGGGGGATTTGTATTTTGTTGAGGAGATTCTAGTGCAATATTTTATTAAGGAGCTTTGAATCAAAGATAATTCCCTTAATAAGGCACGCAGTTTATTTCTGGGATTTCTTGATAAGGAGTAATGATGGTTTTATAAGTTAGTTATTTATTCAAAGTTGTTATATCATTATCCATTTTTTAAAAGTTGTTTGGTGGAATATTGTCCTCAAATTTTTATTTTACCTTTCGATGATTTCTTATTTAGTTTCCAAACCATTATTATATCATCTTTAACATCAAAAACTAATGTCTAAGCTACATTCAAATTAGTTTTAGCCTTTCTCAAATGATAACTCACTTCTGGTAATTGAGAATTGATAAATAAGCATTTCTTATTCTCATATTTTAGCTTAGTAGTTACTAGTATTTCATGTAGTAGCTTGTTGAATTTAGCTACAAAATTTATCATAGGTTCTTTATCTTATCTCTTCATTTGAGTAAGTTGATCCAATATTTCATGTGCATCTTATGTTGGTTTGAATCTATTTTCAAACTTGGTTTACATATCATTCTAGTTGGTAATATCTTAAGAAGATGATAAATCTAATATGTTATTCTATTCTATAGAGTTTTAATGAATAGCCTCATTATGATATCCTCATGTTTGATGCCCTAAATTCTACATGTTATAGAGAAAACAACAAATTTTTCATCTGGATATTGCTTAACATCACCTAAAAAAATTGGAAAATTATTTTATGATCCTTTCATAAGTTCATGTAATTATTCTAAAGCCAACAGGTGAGCTATGTTACTCCAAGGTAGAGCTATGATTAGAAAGACTGTGTTAGTGATATAACAACACCTGGTAATACAAGAACTTGATTTTTTTAAATTAGTGTAAGTTTTGATCATGAATTTAAAGCATGGAAACTATTAAACCCCAATGCATGAAGGGGTGATTTACCTCATTCATAAATACTTTAAGGGTATGAACCAAATTAACCCATATGTTTCTTAGCCTCAAAAGAAAGCTACAGAGGGTGCCCTTGTTGACACAAGAAAAATTTAAAAAGTATGGATTAAATATCTTAGGAACTTGAGCAGGTCTATAGAGATCAATAATCCCATTAATCTTATGGATAATAAGACCACTGATGTTGAAAGGAAATTCCAAAGTCATAAGATAATATCAAAAATCCCTTCAGAGTGAATCAAAGCCTATAGTAGTCTATTATGGGAAACATGGCAAGCAAAGTAAAATAGGTGGTTTGGTAGGAGATTCTATTGAAGTGGATGATGAAAGAAAATTTTATGGGGAGGGTCATAAGGATGAAGGGTATGGAAATAAAATGTTTTATAATGTTATTCCTGAGATTGAGAAAGGGGTGACTAAAGATGCCCCCACAGATAAAGGGAAGATTCCTACAGATAAGCAACAAAAATACTAGAATGAGTATTTCAATAACCTTGTGATTTCACTTAAGCACAAGTAGAATGTAGATAAGATAGTTAAAGAATATGATATTCAAAAAAATATAATGTATTGGTTCATGAGAGAGCTCATAGAGATTAAAGGGAAGGTGAATTTATTGTATTAGGAGAACATCAAATTGAACCAAATCTCTTCGGCCAGGGAGGATGATCAATAATTATAGAGTCTCTTATTTAGGGTGTAAATCTTGGAGAATGAGAATGAGAAGCTTAAAAAAAAATTAGATTCTTATTTAATTACAAAAAGGAAAATATGTATGAGGTTATCTAGAATATGAAGGATCTTAGAGCTCACCTCAGGGAGTTACTTGAGCCCAAGATGATTGGCAAAGGGAAAGGTAAGCAGGATCAATGTAGTCGATCCCAAAATGTCATGGACAAAGATAAATTATTGTTTTATATTGATGCAAAACTTAAAAAGATGAAAACCTATTGGGAGGATGTCTCTGGTATTTTATACTTAGATTAGGCTCTGGTTTCTTTCATTATTCTTTTTTATTGTTTCTATTATCTTTGGGTTGTATTTTGACTATCTCTAGGCCTATTTTATCCATGTTTCTAGTTTGGTCTATATTAGACCTTTGTCTCTCTTCTATGTGTACTTATCCTAGGGTTTAGGGACCCTAGTTCAAAAAAATCCCCACTTTAACCTTAATAAAAAAATACAAGAGCTTGATTGATGATTGTTCCTCTTTGTAATTATTTACCTTTCGTAGGAGTAGTAGGAAGACTAACTACTCTTTTGAGTTTACCTTTTTTTTAAGATTCAACTTGAAATTAGAAGCATCTTTAAACTGATAAAATGGATCAATTTTACCTTTTGATTTACTATCCCTAGTGAATCATTTTTATTTCACTTTGGAAAAAAATATTATTGTCAAGGCACTGGTTTAAACTGAAGAATCCTCTAAGCTAGTCTTCTTTGTTGAACGTTGTGTACAGTAATTGCTTCATCTCTCTGTGTCAAAATGACATGATCTTATTATTATTCTAATATTTTAATAACTCTATGAAATTTCACTAAACTAGTTTTAATATCCCATGCAAATGATCTCAAATCTACTAAAATATCTTCTTAAGTTTGACTTAACTAATCAAGATTCAAATAAATTACTAGTGTTTGATATGATTGAATGGTCATTAGAAGAAATTATTAATATAAAAAGTCTTTTAGTATCTATATGGATTACTCTTTGTTCTTATCTTCTTGTTTACCTTCTTGAAATAATTTTAGTGTTTCTTTGGGCAATAACAACATGATATTCTTCTATGTTTATGACTAAAGTGACGGTGTTGAGTTGAAAGTGTTTTAACCTTTTAAGTTTTATCCTATGTAAATACTATGTTTTATTAAATGTTTGATTAGACTAAATCAATGAAATAATATGCATAAAATATAGCCACTAATTTATTACAGAATTAACTAGCTTTGAGTTTTCTAAAAATAGTAATAAATAGAGCAAATAAAGACTTATTTGGAAAAAACTTGATACAAATGATCTGAGTCCTAAAAAATAAGATGGAAGTTGGTATGAGAGTCATAAATTAGATCCATGTGTTATAACCCATCCTAGATAGTAGCACCATAATTAGACATTAGTTCTATATGGCTTTAGTGTCCTGATATTAGCACTAATATCCTTTGTACAAGATTGTTTCAAACTTTTGGGTGCAATTATGTCTAGGTTTATGGGGTTTGTTCCTATGCACATAAATTATGGAAATTTTTATTTTACTTTTAATTATTTATTTATGATGCAAAACCCAATCCTCCATGCAAGTAGGTTATGAGCTCAAAAGTCTGTTTGTTAATAGGATAGGTTGGACATGTTCAACACCTTGTTATGAAAAGAGTTTTCTACATACTAATACTCTAAGAATTATTTATCTCCACATAATTTTTGGTTAAATTACAAATTATGATATTGTTATAGTTGATGCATAGCAACTTAGAGCAAGTTTGAACTCTGCCTCTCTTACACACTTTCCTAGCCCTTTAGGTCTCTCTAGTAGCCTTTTTTCCTTTTTTTTAGACTTATACAGAAATATTTGGAGATATAAATCAAAAATAAATTGTGATATAATCACCCTCTATCAATATACACATTTTTACAAATTTTCTTGGTCTAATTCTGCCATTATACCCCTTTTCTAACACTAGGCCTCACCAATTATACCTACTTAGGTCGTAGTGCAACAAAAGCCTCAAGAAACCATACACAAATGATTTTATAGGTATAAAACCACCTTAATATATTATATCACTTTGAATTCTAAAAAACTACATATTTTTAGAAAATTTGGACAGTTATAATTCCTTAAATCACCAAAATCCTAGTTCTAGGGTTTCTTACCCCTATTTAGACCTGAGAGGGAAAAGAATTCATTTATGATCTCTATGATGGATTTTGGAAAGATGTGGAAAATTTATGAGCTCTATATTAACCCTAAATAACTTCTCCAATCATTGTAAATCCTTTTCCAATCCATTGTTCAAGTTTTCTAACTCAATTTATGTTCAATTGTGTAGGAAATGTGTTTTCTATAGGTCTATGTGCCTGTTGGAAACAAAAAAACAAGGTAATATATAAGGAAAATATTAAAATAAATTAAATAAACTCACTATAAACTTTAATAATAATTTCAAGTTATTTTCATTATCATTTCATTCACAAAATAAAGTGCACAATCTATCAACAATGAATGAACACATAATGCAAGGTCTGTTTGCATGAAAATTCAAGAACCAAGGGTTTATCTTATCATTTATTAAAAATTGTGTCCTTAAAACATCCAAAAATAACCTCATATTCAAAAACTACATCTTTTATACATCCTTAACTATTGTAACTACCTAGAGGGACCTTCCAATGATCATAAAGGCAAGTTAAGAAGAATGTAAGAAGAATAAAAACTAGATTTCCGTATATTTTAAGCCTTAGACCATTGACATGGTTTAAATGGTTCCTTATAATGTGTTTAAAACCTAAATAAACTTAATAAAATACATTCATTCACCCCTAAAACACAAACTACAAGCAAACTATTCAAATTTTTGAAAATCATGTTTTGGTAGGAAAACTAGGAATTTGAAATTTGAACTAACTAGAAGCAATTATATGCTACCAATTTGAAATATAAGTATGTTTTAGGAATTTAAAATCCATAAAAACCATAACCAAACCAAAATTTATGAAAATAATCCAAATTTGAAATCAAAAACTTCTTAGATGTGATGCTCCTACATCATACTCCCAGGGAAAGAGAAAAGAACTCATGGATTGTCGTCCATGATTGCTTCCAGAGTACTCCCATGAATTTTAATGTCATGTTCAGTCATCCACATAACATCTTATAATATTTGGTTTTTCCATTTGACTAGTTACTTGAAGTACTACTTACCTCTAATCTATTTTATCACCTGCTTGTCTAGTATGCACTCCAAATCTTCTATCTTGGCTTTAGGAAACTGTGCTACCCAATCTAGGCCTACTTTAATTGTGTCCTATACTATGTTTTCCTTTTATACTCATCCTTTTTAAGGTTATAGGTATGAAAAATTGAATATTAGTTAGATGCCTACCCCACTAGATAACTCCAACTCATAAGCATTGTTTGAAAACTTCATAAGTATCCTGTAAGGACCAATCTTTTTCATCTTCAGCTTATTATATTCACCCCTTAGGTAAATTTACTTCCTAATATGAGAAAAAACTAAGTATCCATTTGAAAACTCACCTTCCTTATACTCACATTTTCATGTTTCTTTTATTTTTCCACACTAGACTCTAGATGCTTCTTTACTTGTTCATGTACCTCCTTCATTGCCATTGCAAACTCTTCACCTTCAACACTCCTCTTATACATATTATTGATGTTTTAGACCTCAAACACTCATCTAGGCTTCATACCATAGATTACTTGAAAAGGACTCGTTCCAATGCTCTTATTGGTAGAATCATTATAGGTAAACTTTGCTTGAGGCAACACAAGATCCCATTACTTGGGATTATCCTTAGATAGGCACCTCATTATCTTCCCTAGGATTTTATTAACCACCTCATTTTAACCATCTATTTGAGGGTGGTCAAATGAACTGAAACTCAAGTTTGTGCCTAGATTTCTCCATAATGTTCTCCAGAAATGACCAATAAACTTGATGTCTCTATTAGATACAATGTTTATGGGTAGTCTATGAAGCCTTATTACCTCTTTGAAAAACAAATTTTCCACATGGGGGGAATCATTAGTAGTTTTATATCAAATAAAATGTGCCATTTTAGAAAATCTATCCATAACTACATAGATTGATTCAAAACCGCTATGTGTCGTAGGCAATCCCATCACAAATTCCATACTTATGGATTGCCAAGGCCTGTTTGAGATTGGTAGGGGTTGATAAAAACCTACATTAGTGCTCTTACCTTTTGCCAACTAACATATATTTCACCTTTCCACATATCTCCTCACTTCTGCTTGCATTTTAGGCCAATAGTAGTTCTTAATGAGTAAATCCATCTTATCAAGCCCAAAGTGGCATGTCATGCTTCCATTATGATTGTCTTGGATTAGATTTCCCCTTATTGAACTTATTGGCACACATAGTTGTACTCCTTTGAAAAATAATACATCTTGTAATACAAAATCCAACCATGGCTCTTTTTTGTGTGTACTTGGGTGCTTGTAATCATTATATGATTCTTTGAAGTCTTCATCATCCTCATACATATCCTTGAGTGATTCAATTCCAACACTTTATAATTGTATCTCATGCACCAATAAGACCATCCTACTCAATACATCTACAACCTTGTTAATTTTCCCTTATTTATGCTTGATGGTGAAGGTGAAATTATGCATGTACTTCACCCATTTCATGTGTCTTTGTTTCATTTTAGGCTAATTAGAGATGAATTGAAGTGCATGATTATCCATGTAGACAATGAACTTCTTTGGCATGAGATAATACCTCCATTTTTTCAATGCTTATACCATCGCATAGAATTCCAAGTCATAGGATGGGTACTTATTCTTGGCATCATTAAACTTCTCACTTAAATAGGTTATAGGTCTACCATATTAGCTTATTACAACCCCTATTTCCACTCTACTTTCATCACATTATATTTGAAACACTTATTAAAATTTGGTAATGCTAGTATTGGTTGCTCTATGATCCTTTGCTTCAGTATTGGAATATCTTCTCTAATTTCTCATTCCATACAAGATTTTTCTTGTCTCCCTTGATTGTGTCTATGATAGGAACACATATCCCACTAAAATTCCTAATGAAATTCCAATAAAAACTTGTAAGATAATGAAAACTTCTTATCTCTCTTGGTGTCCTAGGTGGTGGCCACTCTACGATTGCCTTCATCTTATTCTTATCCATCTTTAGCATGCTTATGATATGATAAATCCAAGGTACAACATCTCTTACTTCATAAACTCACACTTATTGAGGTTGTTCAACAACCTTTCTTCTTGAATCCTCCTCATGACTAGATCCAAATGGTGAAGATGTTCCTCCTTACTATGGTTGTAAATTAGTATGCCATCCAAATACGCCACTACAAAATTAAATATGAATAACTTGAGGACTTAATTCATTAGCCTTAGGAAAATAATTGGTGAATTGGTCAAACCAAATAGCCTAAACATCCATTCATACAAGCCTTCATTTTTTTTGAAATCAATCTTCCACTCATCTCCCTATCTGATTCTAATCTAGTAATACCCACTTTTGAGATCAATTTTAGAAAAATATCTTGCTTCACTCAAGTAATCCACAAAATCCTCAATCCTAGGAAGTGGAAATATATATCTAATTTTGATATTGTTAATGGACCTAGACTCAATACACATTTTCCACTCACCTTCCTTCTTTGGCACCAACACTATAGGAACTGCACAAGGACTAAGGCTTTCTTTCATCAGCCTTTTGTCAAGAAACTCTTGTACTTGTCTTTTGATCTCTACATTCTCTTGAGGGGTCATCTTATAGGATTAATTTTTAGGTAGGCTTGTTCTAAGAATAAAGTCTATGTGATGTGTTATGTTTCTCATAATTGGCAGTGTGTTGGGCAGTTCCTCAATAACTATTTTTGCATATTCCTCCAACATATCTTGGATTTCTTGGGTAAACTCATTGTTATTTATGGCTATCATAATATTCCTAGGCTTTACCACCAATGCAAAGCCTAATTCCTCTTCATTCATGGCATTCAAAAATTTTTTACCACTTACCAACATCACGTGGGAACCAACTTGTTGATCATTCTCCTCATCCTTCATGGGCAACAAGGTATGACTAACTCTAACTTTGAGCAAGGTGTATACATTCCTTCTTCCATCAAGAATTGTTTTCTTATCATATTTCCAAGGCCTCCTAATAATTACATGGAAAACATCCATGGGAATGACATCACAAAGCACCCTGTGCTTGTACCTTCCAACTTGGAACTCTTCCCAACTTGGTTCACTCACCAAGACTTACTGACCCTTATTCAACCATGAGACCTTGTATGGTGTAGGGTGAGGTAACTTATTCAATCCAATATTATTAAACATTTCCATATAAACTAGATTATCCATACTTCCTAAATATATAACCATTTTACAACACTTACCTTGGCATTTACAAGAAGTCTTGAAAAGAGACTTCTTTTATGGTGGCTCCTTCTCTTTCAGTGGCTTGATCAAAACCCTCCTCATTATTAATGGTTTTCCAACTTTAGGCTCTTCCACAAGTGATATAGAGAAAACACTCTCCTCCTTAACTCCTTGTGCAATTTGGTTTCTCCCATCAATTCTTGGAATCCCTATTGGTTGGTCTTATGGGCACTCCCATGATATATGGCCAAAAACCTTATTGCACTTAAAACATCTTATTGAAAATCCACCTAATACTTTACCCTTGATACATATTCACCCCTGTTATAAGGTCTCTTACCTCTAAATCCACCTCTTGAACTAGAAGGCTGCTCTTATGAAGTAATGGACTCTCCTTGGTTGCTTCTTTATGAGTATCCTCTACCCCCTTGCTATCATATTCCTCTAAAACTTTTGAACCTACCTCTATTTTATTAGTTTTGATTTTTATTGAGTGTATTTAGCCTTTAATTCTAACTGGTAACATTCTTTAAGTGTTTTAGGACTAGATAGACTCAACTCATCTTATAAGTTATACCTCAAGCAATTGAGATACCTATAATCATACTTCTCATGACCCTACTCCTCCCTATGATTACACATCAGCTCATGTGTAGACTACCAACCCTAGTTATCCTACTTAGAGACATTCACCACTCACTTGGACCTTTCTTGCATCATATTCTCATTCCCTACACATCTTTAGTACATCTCAACCCTTTTACATGCTAGACAGGCTCTTTAAGCACCTCCTGAGGCCCTTTCAAAGACTCGTTAACCCCCCTAAGTCACTTTTGGACCCATGCCATAGCTTAAGGAGGAAACCCATGGTTTAGGTTATACATTTCTTTCACAAAATCCATGGCCTAGGTAGAACATGTGAAAAAGTGCCCTATTTGGGGCCAAATGACTAAAAATAGCTAGTTTCTAGTTTATTTGGTGGATTAAGATTGAGATATATGCCTTTTCCTCATTCAGTTGAGCTTCTCTCTTCAATATCTCCTACATTATTACTCTTATCTTCACACTTGGTCATCACACTCAAAGCTTGGTTGCCTCCTTGAATCTCTCTTAGTTCTTGCTTGGCATAATAAGTTTCATTATGACAGGGGATGCCCTACTCTATTGCAACTATTCTTGGTGATTCACATTACTATCTACAGTGTTCCTAAAGTTTTTAGGTTGATCTTAGCTCCCTCAAGAATCCATTGTACCTATATTTTGTGCCACTCACATTGGCTCTTCCATATATTGGCAGCTTCTCCTTTACCTCTTCCACAACGTTTGGCTCTTGGTCTGGACTCAACTCACACACAACCTGATCTTCTTCCTCTCTTACTTCATAGCATGGATAATCGATTGGTATAAAGTCTACACATTTTTATAAAGTTTGATCTAAGGGAACTTTGATTTTCAAAGTGAAATGCTTATTTATTTTTAGTAGTATGCATGCTAGGGTTTGATTTGTTTTAGTGATTTAACTTGTTTAGGGAAATTTTTAGAATAATTTTTAAAGTTTATGCATTTACATGTGGTTAAGAATACATTCATTGCTTGAAATATCTCTCATAATATGTTATTCTTACATTGGAAATGTTTCTCAATACATAGTAAGATTATATATGCTCAAAATGATCTACACAACTAGCTTAAACAATCTCTTTCTCTCTTGTTAAACTAGAAATTGCATTATTAGAAAACAATAGTGTTGAAAGTGAAAGTTAGCTCAAACCTAGACTAGGTATGCTCTTGAACCCTTGCTTGAAAACATATTTATTGATTAAAACATCTTTTATTTGGCCTGAAAGTGCCTTAAATTATAAATTTACATATCATTTGTTAGATCTCTTTATTCAGAATTGGTGTTTCTATAATTTGTATGCAATCAATTATCTAGTCTTATCTACTTACTTTATTATGGTTAGATCTGCTAGAGATACCTATATCCTTTATGTGCTTGATCATGCTATCCCTAACTTAGTTTACAAGTTTATCTATAGCTTGGTGTAAGTTGCCAAACCAAATAGCCACTATAGTCTCTTATATCCCATAGAATCATTGAGCCTTCTAGCCTTCTAATGGTTTGTTTAAGTACCCTGTGTACCCCCTACCAAACACTAGTGGTTCCATTCAAATTATTGGAGATACATTATGGCACACATGGTGGGACCTCACATATGATCTCATGATAGTTATATCATGTTTAAAACTCTCTTATTTAACTCATATCTATTAGTTGTTAGGCTTTGCTTTTAGTTGTGTTTTAGCTCTCACCTTAGTTATTTTCTCCTTTGATTATGTGTCATTTTCCCTATTGGTTATCCATTGGTTTAAATTTTTTATTATCTTTCATGTTACTCTTACTTCATTTCATCCATGGCTAGTCTCCCACCATTGGGATGCCAATCCCGTTGAATGCAAGTTCTCATCTTTGAGTTCACTCATGAGAAATCCATGAATACAATGGAATGTCATAAACACTATAGGATTCTTTAGGTTCCCTCGATCTAGCATGATAGTCTACACCCTCTCATGTTCAAAAGGGAATAATATTGGTATGACTATAACCAATGGATTCAGTCTCCTTTTTACTAGTCCAAGCTTCATTCATCAGAGGATGTTTTTTCTTATCCGTGTGCCATGTCTCATTCACTCATTTGAGGTGATGAGTACCCCCTTGCATAAATAGGGCTTGATGAGTTATATGAAATCATTAATTATTATCATAGATTCCTTTAAGTGAATGAAGTGCATCCTTCTCCCCCTAGGATTTGATGGCATACTTCCTCTAGAGATAGAGCTCATACCTATTTAGTTTTGAGTACTTCAACCAGTTCTTGCATGAGTTCCCTGCCACTTTCTTAGTAGGAGAATATATAGTAAGAACACCTTCATATCCATGTTGTGGGTCATAGTATTCCAATTTAGTGAGGTGAGGAGTCCTCCCATCCTCTTATCCCTTCATATAGATTTTTAGATGAGCATGTTAATTTTGATTGCCACCTATAGACTAAAGATCCATGGGATGCCTATCACGAGCATTAGTGGCCTCTAGTTAACCCTAATCTAATGGAATATGACCAAAATCATGGATAATTAGGTCATCAAGACCATTTCCATGAGTATGTCACATCTTCCCATCATCTTTATGGGTAATGGTACCCTTCATATGGTCATTCCCCACCTAGTGGTAGAGATGATTTTTAGCATGAGCATCTCCCATATTAGGAGCCACCTCAGCATCATCCTCTCTAAGATTATGGTTATCATGCTGTCTATTGGCATAATCAACATTATCACCATCATGAACCTATTCTTGTAATTTATTACCATCCCACTATCAAATATGCCTATGAGGATCTCCATAGGAATCCTCTAAACCCTTGGGTATGTGTTATTCCCCTTCCTACTCCTATCCCTAAAAAAATTAAGTTCAATGGGACACAAGACTCTAGTCACATGGAGAATATTACATTATTCATGATGGTGTGTATGGATTGGGAATAAGATGAAGGAATGATGTTAAAGCTCTTTACTCATTCTCTACAAGTTGAAGATCTTGTTTGGTTTCAGAATCTACCTCTTGATTCTCTCTCTAATTTATAACTCCTTTTGAATGACTTCCTCTATTAATTTGATATCTATAAACCTTTAAACCTCAAGATCTAATCACTCACCTCTATATCATAGTCTAAGGGTGAGTCAAACTTTGATTTTATGCGTAGGTGGCATTTAACCATTCATATATGTAGAATAAGGTTCTTAAATGATTAGCTTTATGATATGTTCATGTGAACATTGAGCTAGGAAGTTCACCTTGAGGTCCTCAAGCATAATCCCACCTCACACAATGAAGCTATTAGTGAGTGTCTAAAGATTGAATTATTTGAATGCATATAGTCATGCATCTTATACTAACCCAAAGTTCATCTTCTTTATGTGATCAAAAACATAATATGATCAAAGATGGCGTTATTGATTATCCTCCTAAGAAGAAGGAAAGAAGGAAAGTCACAAGGTGAATGCTTTGATCAAGAAGACAGCTAAAAAGAAGGCTTCAAAATTAAAAATGAAAAAATAATGGATAGTGTTTCCTTATGAAACAACCAAGTTTTGAAATTACCATCAGATAGAGGGGCATGATGATGAAAATTATGCATCTCAAAACTCTAGTGCACAATCCTCACCTCTGTCTTAGAGTTCTCCTCATGCAGAACCCAACCATAAATTGAATGTGTCCAAGGAGACTCTGCCTAACCACAATAAGGAGAAGAAGAAGAAAAAGAAGAAATCAAAGGCTAAGGCCCCTAATTCTCCCTCTTGTTCTTCCACCTCTTCTAACTCCTCTTCCTAGGCTGACCTAAGAGGGAAATCTAAGCATGAGAGTAGCAAAGTCATTGTTGCTATTGACATAGCCTCTACTAGGTATGAGTACTTTGTCAACACATGCTCAAGTTAGGTCACCTAACCTGTTGGAGAGACTAGTGATGTTGGGCCTTCTATATAGGCCATAAGGGTAGGGAATCCAAAAGTTATATTTTACTTTTGGCATAACATCCCTCCCTAGGCTCGATAACATCCTTACTCCATCATAGAGGAGTTATAGGGCCTCTTGGTTGTGATATTCATTTAGGAGCTTCTCCACCTTTACCTTGAGTAAAGGTGCCTCATCTTTGATGAGCTTGGTCTCTCTCATGAGGGTCCACTATAGGATGATGTTGAAGTTTTGTTTGACTATGATGCATCTGAGCTTCCTCACCCTCCCATTATATCTTTTGACCCTACTTTTTTGCTAGATGCTTTAGTTCTTATAAAGAGGGCTTGGTTCCCTTTCTATATCAAAACCTTATCAATTACTATCATGTTAAGAGGTGTATCATTCATAAAGGAGATAAATTTAATATCATGCCTCTATGTCTGTTCAATGAGCTTGGGATCAATCAAAATAAGTTTTCTAATTCTTACCATAACTATGTTAGTTTCAATAATGACACAATTACATTGATGGAGAATGTGAAGCTCAGGGTCAATTTTAGCCCCAAGATAGTCAGGATTGAGTTTTATGTGTTATACTTGTATCTTTCATACAACATGATTCTTGGCCATCCTTGAACCGCTACCATGTAGGCGATCATGTCAGCCACATTTTTCATGGTTTAGTTCATGAATGAAGGTGAGGTTCATACTATGTAGGTTAACCTAGACTCTTGGGCATTGAGGATTTAGCTATCTCCTTATGGGGATCTATAGATTCTCACACACCCCTTGTTTTTTAGTCTCATTTTCTCAAGGATGAGCATTGTGATCAGACTGAGTATCGATCCACATTCATTTATTTAGAGTCTAGAACATGCTAATTAAATACCTCATCTGATCTATGATGCTTGGTTATCTCTTCTCTTCTCAAAAACTTCTTTCAATTTGTCTCCCCAGATATTGAGCTTCCCCTTATATCATGTTTTTCCCATCAAAGTATAGGCTCTCTCAATGCATCTCTTATTGAGATAGCTAGAGTAGTTGAATCTGATCTTGACTGTTATTTAATTCATTATATAACATGTAACCTATTAAAAGAGAGAAAGGCTTACACCAAACTCATGTGGGGTTATCATAAGCACCATTATTCCCTTGATCATCTAGGTTTGGAGATCTTTTTCACTGATGGCCCAACCCCTAGCATTCCCATCATGAATGTCCTCATGGTTAATCTTGAAGTGTTAGATTAATCACTCCCTCCCATGCCTAAGTGTTTCTAATAAGGCAATGATATGGATGTTGAAGGATCCATAGACGTCAACATTGACACTTTGGTAAGGCTAAAGATCATCAAGATCAATGCTAGCTTTGATCCAAAGGAATGAGATGTTTTGGTTGCCTTCTTACATGAATTTTTTGATGTATTCACTTGGGAATACATTGATATCAAGGGCATGGATCCCAACATTATTATCTATAACCTTGTTATGGATGATGGGACCTGTCCTGTTTGCCAAAAGAATTGATCAATAATGGTTAAAGTCTCCTAGTTAGTCAAGGTTGAGATCAAAAATCTCATCTAATTTGGTTTCATCCAAGATGTTGACAACCCCAGATGGGTTTCCAACATCATCCTTATTCTTAATAATAATGGATTTATTCATATTTGCATCAACTTTCAAGATCTCAATATGGCTTGTCCAAAGGATAATTTTATTACTCCTTTGATCGAATAGATTATTGATTCCACTATTAGTTTTGAGATCATGTCCCTCATGGATGGATTTTTAGGGTACAAATAAATTAGCATTACCCTTTAAGACTACCACAAGATGACATTCACTACCCCATTGGGTGCCTTATATTATGTCATCATGCCTTTCAGTCCAAAAAATCCTAGGGCCATGTATTAACATGATATAACCCACATTTTTCATGACCTTATCCATAAGATCAATGAGTTCTATGTCGATGATCTCCTTAGTAAATCCCATAAGAGGGATGAGCATGTATGAGAGCTCAAGATCATACTTGCGTGTCTTAGAGAGTATCACATCAATATTAACCTTGAGAAATGCATTATTAGCATGTCCATTACAAAACTTCTTGGATTCCTCTTTTGAAAAGGGGCATTGAGGTGGATATTGATAAGATCAAGGTGACCCTTGAAATGCCTTCCCCATGCAACCTCATTTAGTTTTAGTCCTTCCTTAGAAGGCTCAACATTATTAGACATTTAATTAAGGAGTATGCTCACAAATCCATACCCCTCACATGTCTCTTATACAAGAACATGCCATTCTTGTGGTCCAT